>BMAO01001613.1:0-219565 GCA_019973975.1 Trichonephila clavata | reverse complement strand
TTTTGTCTTGGCGGCCCGCATAGAAACTTTTTGCCTGCCGTATGTGGCCCGCGAGTCGCTAGTTGCCCACCCCTGCATCAGAAGAATGAGGTTTTTTTATGAGCTCTTCAAAATAAGATTTTCATTTACGTTAATCTGAGACTATGGGATTAGCCAAAAAATGAGATATCTACAACTTGTTCGATTTCGTCCACGCAGCCTTTTGTTTCAAGAGAAATAATAAAAATTCGTATATTTATGTTGTTGTGTTGTTCTTGTTGCTAATGCCACCAGTCTGATGTAGTCAGATCGAGGCCCATGAAATTCATCATGGCATCTGGCTATATTGTACGCCTGTCATTAGCCTTAGCTTTGAGCACCATGCAGGTGGCAGTACGATTTGGCTCGGTTCCACTCCGATTTTGAGGGAGAACACCCTGGGAGTATAGTCAGGGGCCTCCCACCTTTCTTCCCCTTCCACCAACCTCACGAGAGGACTTACGGCTCGACGGCTATTTAGAGTACCCCCATGACGCGAAGGCACAATACATTTACAAACATCCATGCCTTCTTCAAACCATCCATGTCATGGGGTTCGAATCCAGGCCCTACGGCACAGCAGTTAGCGTCGCTAACCACTATATAGGATGGGCGACTCGTATATTTATGAATATAAGAAATATATTTGTTACATTTTTCTGGCAATTCTTCTACAAAATTCTTTTTTTCTATTTACCTTTTCGTTATTGTTGATGTTTTCATTAGATGGTATGAATAGATTTTAAATATGCATTTTTTTTCAAGCTCTGCTCTTTTAAATTTCGTCCATTAAACCTTAATTGAATTTATTGCTTTTCCTTCCTTCCCCAGAGGCTCGACAGCCCAGGGTGGGCCTTGGCCTTCTCAAGAAGCCTTTTCCAGTCCAGCCTTCTTCCTGCTAGTTTTCTCCAATTCTTAGTTCTCAAAACTAGGAGATCTTTTTTTAGGCCATCGATTCATCTAAGATTTGGCCTGCCTTTTCTCCATGTGCCAATTGGTTGGGCATTGAAGTCTTTTTATTGGTGCGGTCTTCGCGCATTCTGACAACGTGAACTGCTCATTTAATTCGTTGTATTTTGATGATTCGTTGTATTCATTTAATTCGTTGTATTCAGATTCTTTATATGAACGGTAGAGCTCGAAATTTGATCTTCTTCGCCACGTTCCATTTTTCTGAATTCCTCCAAAAATAGATCTTAAAATCTTTCTTTCATAGATACTTATCATGTTCTCCTCTGTTCGAAACAGGGACCAAGTTTCACATGCGTAAGTTAATACTGATCTTAAAAAACTTTTATACAATAGAACCTTTGTTTTTCTTTTGATTAAATTGGGTTTTATATATATTACTTTTATTTATCGTATAATTACTTGTAAAAAGTTGGCATCGTTGTTCACATTACAATCTCAAAAGAGAAGGTTCTTTTCAATTGAAATAAATTAAGAATATTCGATTTTTTTTTCCTTGCTAAATTATCTCTATCTTATTTAAATAACTTTATAATTATTTTATTGGAGCAACCTAACTGGGGTAGAAAGAATTATTAAAAACTGTTAACACAGCTTGACTGAAATGTTACACAGTTGTGCTCTGTCGAAAAACCATGATGTATCTACTAAAATATTCAAAATTAAAGGTTTCTTGATATTTCGTGAAAAAAATAGGATTCGAATGCAGGATTTCTCTTTGCCTTCATTGTGGTCCTTTTTAAGTAAAATTATGAAAATAAAATATTTTTCTGTTTATTAATTTCTGCTAAAATACACATTTAATGTGATTTTCTTTGAATTTGTGATTGAACTTTTAAATTGAACTAGACCATTTTTACATGGCTTAAGGTATCCGAATTAAATTGTGAATTTTCCGAAAATTGACAAATTTTTTATGCTTTTTTTATAGTTCATCGTATTAGCTTTATAAAAATACCGTTTATTATTTTTCGTTCATAAGAACAAAAACTACAAGTGTTTTGGTAAAGGCAGATGCCATTACTTTAAGCAAGATGTCATACTTTAAAACGCGTTTGACTCGAAATGTGTATTTTTGAAAATGCTCAAACGGGGACAGCGATTGCTCAAAAACTTTTGAACATTTTTAACTGAAATTTTGTATGCATATTCTGTATAATAGTAGAAGTGTATTAACCTTTAGATTTATCAATCACTGTTTTATTACAAAATTTACTGTCCCTTATGTGAATATAATCACTGTTTTTTTAAGCGTGATTTCATATAATAACTAAGATAAAGTCCTCTAGTTTTTGTAAAAATTAAAACATTTCTTATCCTGAAGGTCATTTCAAAAATGAATAATATAGCATCATATCTCAGAATTGAAAAATTGAAGATTAGTTCATAAACTTTTGGTACAAATGGGTCGCGTTTATATTATTTTTTGTAAATTTTTACCAATTTTAGAAAAAATAATTTCTTTTTCTCTTCTTAGTTTTTGCATATGTTTCTTAAAATGTACTGAACAAACCTAAAAACAACAACAAAAAATCCTCATATTTCTATTTTTTTTATAAAAAAAAGTTGTCGCAAGTAGCCGGATACCCTTAAAGAGGAATAATATTAACAAATAGAAAAATTCATTTTGTTATTATGATATTAGGTTTTATTTTAAGGATACAAGATTTAAATTTTGTTTCACAATAAATTTGAATATTAAATAACATTCTCTGTTTTAAAAATAAAAGAATCACTTCCGCATTCACTTTTCTTCACTGATAAAGAACAGATGTTATATTTTGAGATTTATATATATAATAGATATAAACTTTTAAATATTTTAAACTGTTTGTGATTTCAACCGTCAACACAAGAAAAAAATATGTAGATTATTAGTTCTCTCTCTCAGTTTATTTTATTTTATAAAAATAAATATTTCTATTTCTATTAAACTAATTGGATTTTGAGTTAATCTTGTACTCATTAATTTTGTTTATTTTTATATTTTATTTCATTAGTAAACATCATTTGCTGCTCTATTTTGCAAACGATTTATTTAGGGTTAGCAATAGGAAGCGTTTATTCTTTAATTGATACGTTGATTCAAAAAAGTAATGTTTCGTTATTGTTCATTAGTTTATAGTTTAGTCATCTTAATGATTTTCTTTAAGAGAATAACCAGAGTAAACAAATGAAGCTTTTATTTTCATGAAATCCGGACTATAACCCTCGTGAAAAAAAAACCCAGAGGATTCATCATAGTCTGATAATGATGTCAGTTATTGCGAAAAGTATTGATTAGTTTATATCTCTGGTGTGTCATCAGATAGTGATGAACATAAGATTGTGTTTGTATTGCATAATTTTCAGTTTGCTTGGAATTGTATAGCAAGCTCATTACGGCAGATAATAAGTTCCAAAAATACCATACTTTACAGAAGTAATGTTATAGCATTTTTTCTGGGAAGCTTTACTATAAAATTTTACAAAGTTATGTTTTTATTACAAAATATGAAATTTTGCTTTGAGGAGGTTTATTTTGTTGTTATAAAAATAGATAAATGTACTTTATTTATTCTTGAGTGTATAAACTAATAAATTATACATCACTGTCGTTGTATGTAATGTACAGGGTGTTCCGAAACTCTATGTCAAGCGAGCACGAGATGAAATGGGGAGGAGGGAGTCATATCAGTTCTAATAAAAAAAAATTCCATATCACGCGGTCAAATGATGACCAGCAAATTTTTGAAAATTATGAAAACTGACAGCCTCTATCACATCATTAGGGACTGTGACCACATATTTCACAATTTTACTGTGAATTTCTCACTGAAGTGATCTTACATAGCTGTGATATTAATCACAGTCACAAGTCGGGATTTGAAAAATTATATAGCCTAACTTTGACACTGATTAAAAAAAAAAATATTACATAACCCTAGGCAAGTTCATTAAAAGATGGTTCATTTGGTTAAGATTCCAAAATGGTACTACACTTACTGCCTTTCAAACCATAAGAATTCTTTTTTTTTTAAATACAAAATGACTTCATTTTTTAAAAAAACTCACTTTTAAGTGTGTAGCTCATATTAAGCAACAAATCTGAAAATAAAACGGAAAACATTTTTGTAAAATTTTAATGAATTAATTGTTCAAAGTGTTTGCTTTCCAACTTTTAAGTCAATCGGAAGAGCAACTGAACTGCGCCTAAGGATTCCTGAAGCAGTGGAAGAAATAAATTTAGCTGGTTACTCACGATTAAAAAATATGTAGAGCCTGCATTCGTTCGTCTTTTGTGGACATTCTTTTTCACAAATATGCATATAATCCTACCTTTTTCGATATATCCTTAACATTTCATGTTTATTTTAAATTGATTGCATCAAAAAATCAGCAATGAGATTTTACCATTGTACCAGAATTTGTAATTAGTTTTATAATATTGAGCAATTTAAATCCATCGCAAGATATGAATCTTTTCCAAGATTTTCTTATTTGAAAAGAGATCATGATTTCAAGTAATAACTTAAAGGAACTCGAAAGGTTGCAATAAATAAATACCCTTTCTGCGCGAATAAAATTCAAAAGTTAATGATGCAATCTCGAACGCGTGCTTAATAGATAATGGCGAAAATAACCACTCAAGAGCACTTAAAATTTGTCTATGAAAGCCTAGATTCAAAATTTTATGTCTGCTTTAAGGAATCTTCCTTTAAGGGTTTTCTCTGCAAAAAATATTTTCAAAAATCAAACGAAAAAAATAATTTGTTAGATATTTTTTGTTATTTTTTATCTTTCACTTGCAGTTTATTGCACACCGATATTCTAGAATTGAGAATTAAAGGTGATATTAATGACATTTAACATTTTAATAAATTGTGATGCAATTGCGTTTTCCCTCCGATTTTTTAGAATATTTTATTGTTTATTTTAATAATTCATCTACGATTTTTTGGTTTATATTGTTTTTAAAAAAGAAAATACTAAAATAGACGAAAAAAACAAACATTCAAATGCACTTTATTTTTTTTTAGTACACTTTACTAACTAAACTAAACTCTGTGGCGCAACAGCCCATAAGGGCCAAAGCCTACTGTGCCCAACTCAGTTTACGTGTCCTTAGGCGCTGAGTAGATGTTCCGATCAGGTGGCCAGTATGCCGCGAAACCCTCATTGTTTAGTTCCCAAGCAAGCTTGGTACTCATTTTGTCGACCCACTGAAGGGATGAAAGGCTGAGTCGACCTTTCCGAGCCTGGGGTTACACTTTACTACAATCAAATTAATGTAATAGTTAAGATTTCAGATGGAAAGAAAGAACTTAATAGGAACACGAGTTTAAAATAACTTAAAAGTGAAAGAAAACATCTTCTCAAATGTATATTTCTGGGAATTAAAATTAAATTGAAAACACTCTCAGATTCTTTTTTACTCAAAAAATCTATTTTACTATAAAGTTAGTACTGCTCGCGCGCGCGATGTTTCAATGTATTGCTTTTTTCCTATGTTTGTATTCTGCGTCTGGCAAGCTGTATTTGTGTTTTAAATTATCATTTTGTGTTTTATTATTACCGCGAACTTGCGAATTCATGTTTAGTATTATCGTTTGGTTTATTATTTTTTTCCGCTTGATTGTGTTCTATTTGTTCGTCGGAATAAAATAGTTCGTCATCCGTGCTTGCTGTGGCTATTTTTTTTTCTTGGAATTTTGTTTTGCAGTATTGTATTCTACATCTACTATGTTTTTCATTAGAAATTTTCAGTACGAGGCATTGTTACTAGCTATGTTATCTGGCAATGTTATAAGAGCTATAATAAGTATTCTAATCACATTGACTACTTACATTATTATGGAAATGTAAGAAGTTATCTGAAGGAAATATAAATGTAAGATAGTATCCAAATAATTATATGTGATTAATGTGCAGTACAACGTTGTTTTTCCGAACGTTTATTAACCGGAGGGTCAAATATCCAGACCAAAGTTCGGATACGTTTTCGAACAGTGCAATGCTCAACAGTTGTTTTGCGTAAGGCCAAAAGTGACGGGAAAATCTAAGATGAAGGATATTTGAGGAATTTCAGTTGTGTGAATTGGTAAACATCTGCGCGGAATATTAGATAAGTTTGTTTCCAAATGAGGGGGTGTATACGTGCTCTTTTGTTGATGTAGAAACCAGGATGGCATGCGATACAGAAAACTGGATTTCAAATGCCAAATGATGACGAGATTATGACATCCGCGCAAGAAGAATCCCACCCTGTTTACGATGAAACGGATGAAGACCAGGGCAACAACAATAACGAAAGTAGCAAAGGTCCATCAAATTCTGCGTTAGAGACAGCTATGGAGTGATACCAACAACAATCAGACTGTTGTCCTACGCAACAACTGCTGTTCAAAAGAATCAGATACCTTAGAGCGAAAAAACGAAGGTGCACAATTGGTACAGCGAAAAATAAGTGATTATTTTCCACAATCAAGGTAAAATTGCGACATTTTGCACCTATTTTGCTTTTTCTTCAAGCACGTTTCCCGCATAGGATAATTTTGAATAGTGTCCAGTATCATATACTGCATGATTCGCATTCGGTTATCTGAACAATCGCGTATCCGAACGGTGTCCGGTCCCAATTGATTCGGATAAACGACGTTCTACTGTATAAGAAAATCAGAAACCACAATTTTTTCTACGAGACCACACGCATTATTTTCAAGAACACATTTTTATTAAAAGTTTATTCATTTAAAAAAAGAAGAAACTCCTAATGTATACGGAGTGTCATATACCCCATATATTTTATCATTTCCTCTTTCGTCTTCCTTAGAGGATGCAACATATTTAGGTAATAAATTCTTCAGTCTAAGTTGAAACTGGCTGCTATTCAAAAGTATCAGTTACATATCATGTCAATGATCCTCCTGATGCATTACAAAACTCGCTTGGTGTGTTACACCCATGGTTTGTAGCTCGAAATTTAGAGAATTAACCTCTAAACGAGATAAATGTGAACAACTTTTCAAACGCCCCTTTCTTTTTACCTTTATTTTTCTTGGCTCACGTCTTCATCTTCAATCCTTTCTGTCTTATTCTTTCGTCGCGAAAGGTCAACACCTTATTCTTCCTGAAGAAAAACGTTCCAATATTTTAAGGCGGGAAAAAGAAAAAAAGAAAATAGTTGCCTTGAAGACAACGCACCAAAAGCTAAAAATTTTGACTTTTTGCTTTTCCCAAAAATAAAACAAGCTGTTGCTCGTAAATGAAAAGATTTGTTTTACTATAGACGGAGATTTTTCTTCGAAAAAAGAAGTGAAATATTCCACAACTTTCCATGGCTCTGTGCCAAGGTTTACTGAAGTAAAAGTAGTTGCCTTAATTGTCTGTAGTTTCCCTGAGTTCTAAAAATACCCCTCTTATTCTCTCTTCCTCTTTTTTCTTCTGTCCTTCTTCCATTAATTTTTTTAATATTCGGCCATGAAATAATGCCAGAAAGATAAATGAAGCAGAACGAACAATGCGTTCTGAGTTCTTAATGATTTCAAGTTGCTAGCGCACTAAATATGCACTTTACCGACAAAAATAAATTTACGAAGAATTATAATTGCTTGTTTCTCTTCTCGTAAACGAGATAAGAGTTGATGAGATTCTAAGTCTAAAACAGATTAGTTATCTTGCAATAAGTTGTGTAATATGGATGTCCTGTATGGTAGAGTATTTCTGCATCATAGTGAAAATAATAGGCTTGACGATATGCTGTTTACAAATAATTTTAAAGGGTAAAAAAAAAAAAAAGAGTATGAGGCTTTTAAAAGTTCAATTTGTATATGATACTGAAGAACTGTACATGAATGGATTGAAGCAATTTTAAAATGTCAACAATTGTTCTTTTCTTCGCAACTGAAGTAAAATTTAAATATTTAATTCAGTTATGTTACGTCCTTTTGTACACAGTATATCATATTCATAAAATTGGTAATTGGTAAAACTGTATTATCATATGATGACCGCTGCCCATGTCTAGGCCTAGGCCTAATACCAAAAATAATCATTCAACTCATTTAGTCGAAATACGGCCATCGATCTAGCCGGTTTGACCTAAGTTTTTAAAATTATGAGTCGTGTACATTTATTTGCTTCAAATTACCGTTTGAACGAGTATTTGACAATGCATGCTATGAAAGCCCTCGTGTATATAGCTGAACAATGCGACGTTAATATCAGGCTTCGAAGGAACTGAACGAAAACCGGAAAAAACGTATTGTCGAACGAAAACGAATGAACGAAAAAAATATCGTTTATTTCGTTCGATATTTTCAGTATTTTTTATGTTAATTATAATATTTTTAATTTAACGTCACTTTATAATTATCATTACATGTATACTGCTTCTCGATTTTATTTTGATATTCATAGTATTTTTCTGTTTCAGTTCGCATGAACTACTTGTAGAACATATTTAATTCAGTTGATTAACTAGAAGTATAGATGATTTAGAATATCGAGTTATATTTATTTTTCACATCTCAGCATGCGATCATCACGGATGTTTGTATAGATTTTAGATCAGGAATAAATAGACAGAACCTAAGTGACTAGCATGAAGCATCTATCAAATCTTTGATCAAATTGTTTTAATCGCGATTCAATTTTTTATATATTTATTAGATTTTTACTAATCATTGATATATCATATCAAATAATCGGCTATTGAACGAAAAAAAAAAAAAATTATTTTTAAGAAAAAATAAATATTAAAAAAAAAAAAAAAAAAATTATTGAAGTTAATATTATCACTCACTCAATTCATGTTATAAGCTGTCTAATTTTAATGATCTCGGGTAGGGCTTACTTTTGCATAGGGACCAGGGCCTCAAAAAATCTTAGGATTTCTCTGAGACCAAGGCCTCAAAGAGTCTTAAAAATTCCCATACTGTTCTTCTAGTGCAGTGATTCCCAAAGTAGTCTATATGGACCCCCAGGGGTCTAGCCTAAACCAGATTGTGACTTTAATTTTAATAGAAAATCTAATAAAGTGTAAACCATATTTACCTATTTAACAGCTTTATTTACTAAATTTACTGGGGTTAATTTGCAATTACAAGGCAACAGCATACATTTTATTAAAAAAGGTCCATCATTTCAGTGTTTCTAGCCAGAATCAAACTGAAGGAGTATAAAACTGGACGTGTGAATTTTAAGTTTCTCAATTTCTTACAATCTGCCAGAAAAATGACGTTTTAACCAAAGTTCAACATTTAAATGCCTTTTACTCAGATTTTGAAACTAGGTTTGAGAATGTTTTGAACATGGTAAATATCACAGTAAGTAATGAATTCATGTTGTCACATTAAAAAAAAGCAAAAAGAAAAAAAATGTCTGATTACAAAAGGAACTTATTTTAATAACCCTAACGAATGTCAGCCATTTTGGCTTTAAAAAGATATACCTGTTATTTTTTAGAATTATGGAACATCTTAAGAAAGTTTTTAATTGCTTTTCCTAGAGAGGAGGAGTTTCAGCATGGTTGCCAATCTCCAAAATAAAAACAGAAAGAAAGAAAAAGAAGATTGGATCCTATTAACCGAGGAGATTGAGGGTTAAACCTGAAAAGATTGATGCCAAATGTTAAAAATGTGTTACTGTAAAGCACCAGATTCATCCCACTCATTAAAAACATTTGTTTGTTGCTCAGTTATTTTATGTAACAATTATTTTATATATTTAATTAGAATTTAATTAACTAATTCCAATGTGTTTCTTAAGTTTTAAACACACTAACTAACTCCAATTAGAAACATAAAACTTTGTAAGTAGTGCTATAGCAGCTGTCAAAAAACATTTAAGTTGATAAATTTGCAAAAATTTAATATTAGGTAAGTACAGTACAATTCGGTTCTGTACCCCTACACAAAACCAAAAAACATGGTAAGGGGTCTACGAGACAAAAAACCACGCCAGTTAGAAATAACCACGCCAGTTGACCATGTGGGAAAGGACTCAGACGATTTATATTCAAAACCAGATTCCGACTGTCAGCTCCTTCTGTTAAGAGTGGCTCAAGTTGATGCGTGTGAAAGGGTCCTTATTAATGATTCGATCTCTGGAAGGATCAACTGGATGTTGTGTGCAGGATTGTCTGTTGAACTTATACTGAGGGGCTATGCCGAAATCGCTTAAACTTACGTATTTTCACAGAAACGCTGACAGCTAGCGTTATTTATATCCTTCCAACACTCGCCCCGAATGCTGCATATATACACATACCCTACCACGGTGGTCTTCACACTTTTTCAACTCATGGAACCCCTAGAAGGTGTTTTCGTGGAACCCCTAGAACTAGAAGGTGTTTTCGCGGAACCCCTAGAACTGAAAAATATTTTCGTGAAACCCCTAGAACTGGAAAATATTTTCGTGAGACCCTATTCCACACACACAGAATATATTTTAAAATAATATTTAAAGTAGATCAACATGTGTGTGTTATAGGTACTTTATATAAAGGCAATTAAAAAAAGTATTGTATGAAATTTTTTTAATCTATATACTTTTATTATAATAATATTAATTTGTGATCCCTACATTATGTTTAGTAACTGGGATATGTGCTTGCATTTTTTTTAATCCAAACTGTCGAAGTCTAGGTCTGTTAAGATTAACTGCAATCGTATTGCATAGTCTGAGTTTAATTTGTCTGTTGCCACCCTCGTTAAGAATTATTTTTCATTTACACACGTTGTTCTGAATGGAATTAAAATGCTTAGAGAAATACTGTGTATTTTACATAAATTTGCAGCATAAAATTTAGGAACTGTTCTTGCTTAAATTTAAATTTTTAACATCGGATCTCTGTTGATATTTCGATAAGTTGTTCCCTCTCCTTTATTGTATGTGTTCTTTCCACACATACAAAAAGGTACATTTTCCATTAGAAAACTATTTAGTTTTTCAAGACATTGTACAAACGAGTATAATATTGTCTCATTGAACCCGGGATAGTAAACAGTAAAATAGTCACAATCAAGTAGGTAATATATACATACAGATAAAAAGTTTTAATATTTTTTTGTTACATGATAATAAAGGTATAAAAAAATAAAGTTATCTGGTATAAACAGAATTCTTAGTTACTTAATGACAGCGATGAGCTTTAAATTCTTGTGGGTATAGAAACTTCATAGAGAACATAAATCCATTTTGCTTACAAATTTGCAAGTTACTTTTCGATTTTTTTATTCTAATTTGTGGAACCCCTGGGTATGCTTTGTAGAACACAGTTTTGTAGGGCGTGGAACTTTCCCATGCCCTACCATATTTGGCCCTAGTAAATCTGTTGATATCTGTTTCAGTCTGTCTGGTTTGCTTGTTCTGCTCCTAGCTTCATCTTTAATATTCGCATACCAATATTACAAAAATAGTGGCACTTTTTAAAAAAACTTTTCAAGCTGCTTTAAAATACCTCCAGCACATTTATAAAGGCAATATATTTAGTACACAATGCTCACTTAATAAATTTTATCGCTAAAATTTATGCCTATACTTATGTTAAATACACTCATGTCCATAAATTAAGGCTAATGAAGTTCAGGCAAAGAAAGAGACAGAAGCGAAACAAATGTGACTTATTTGTAAAGTCTATTTATTAAGCAAAAGGTAAAGAGCAAAAAAGATGCTATATGTTTAACATAATTAATAAAAATTGCAATTTTTACTCCCTGAAGCAAATTTCAAAAAAGAACCTATTTACAAAAAACAGTATAGCATGGTTAGTATGATGGTTAATACGGAGTATGTCTCCCGGACGATGCAATACAGGCCTTACAACGCCTATGCATGCTGAGCATCAAATTATTAATCTGATCTTGGGGAATATTACACCACTCATCAAGCAATGCCCTCCGAAGTTCCGGTAGACAGGTGGGAGGGGGTTGACGGGCTGCAATTCGTCGGCCAAGCATATCCCACACATACTCTATTGGATTCAAGTCTGGTGAGTATGCTGGCCAATCCATACGGGTGATATCCTCCGATTGAAGGCATTCGTCTACAATGTTTCCACGGTGAGGACGGGCGTTGTCATCCATAAACAGAAATTCAGTACCCATGGCGCCCCGAAACAAACGTACATGTTGTTCCAGAATGAAATTCCGATAGATGTGGCCTGTCATCGTTACACTCTGAACATGCAGGTCAGTTCTGGAACCAAGAATAATTCCTCCCCAAACGAGCCATCCTGCACCACCGTAACGGTGTCGTTTAATGGTGTTCTCTTGGTGGTAACGGGTACCTGGCGCTCTCCATATGAAAGTCCGGCGAGAATCAGACTGCAAACTAAATCTGGACTCGGCGGAAAACATCACACAAGACCACTGTTGCGGTGTCCACAATGCATGCTCTCTACTTCATGTTAATCGCAGGCGACAGTGAGTTGCGGTAAGGGGAACACATCTGACCGGCCTACGAGCATATAGACCAATGTACCCTAAGCCTCTGTACATGGTCTGCCTTGAAACTGTCGTAACGGTAGCTGAAGAGAACTGACGAGATAGGTCTGATGCTGTGCTCCGTCTGTTTCTTTTGGCAGTAACTGCCAAATACCGGTCCTCATTCGGCGTTGTAACTCGGGGGTGACCTGTGCTGTAACATCTTCTTACATTACCATAATCTTGGAATCGTTGCCAAAGCCTGGAGATGACACTCTGGGCGATTCCAAGTTCCTCGGATACTTCTAGCTGGGTACGTCCACATTCCAGTCGTCCGATAATTCTACCACGTAAAAATCATTCAAATGCTTCCTTTGTGCAATAACTATGTGGTTATTGCACTGAAAGGCTTTTAAAGCGCTTGTGAACAATTTTACTTCTTTGCCACCATTCCTTATATACCCCTCTCTTACACTCTCGTCATTGTGACGTACTATCCGTGCCATCTGGTGGTTTCCTGTAATTTGCATATTCTTCTTCAAGATGTGTGTGATAATTCTACAGGTGAAATTTTTATTTTAGAGTTCAATTTCTGTGTGATTCTGAATTATCCGTAATTTATGGACATGAGTGTACTTTCAAAATAAGAGCATACACTGATCTTCTAATTTAAAATTTCTTTGTAAAAATTTCACGTTTTTTAAATGTGACGTATCCTAAAAGTAGAGAAAAAAAGTAGGTTCCACCGAGATTTGAACTCGGATCGCTGGATTCAGAGTCCAGAGTGCTAACCATTACACCATGGAACCTAACTTTCCCATGCCGGGAATCGAACCCGGGCCGCCTGGGTGAAAGCCAGGAATCCTAACCACTAGACCACATGGGAGTTGTAACAGCAGGTGTAGATAAAAAGTTGATGCCAAATCTCTCCCTTTAATGTTATATTTAGAATAAAAAGTAATAAAATAACAAAATAAAAATCTAAAAAGAATAATTTTAGATCAATATTTGTTTTTTCTGTTTTACTTAATTGTTCTAATGTTTATAAGACCTAGTTTTTTTAGACACAGAAATTTGTCCAGACACATATTTTTCGTATTTTAAACTAAATATTTATTTTTCTGAAATCATTTGTGAGATTAACCATAACTTTACCTTTAAAAAAATTCCTCAGAGAATATTTAAAAAAGTTAACCAAATGATAGAATTTTTACAAAATCAATAAGAGAAGCGAGGGAAAAAAGCAAAACCCAAAGGAGATATGATTTTAATCTTTTGTTAAATACAGAAGGAGAAAATTGAATTACTTAGTCGTCGTCTGCATAAGTGAAACAAACGTTAATTAATTTTCCTCTGACATTCAGGCGGGTCATTAAACTTTCAGCTGCTCGCCATTTGCATTTTTCATATTTAATATGCTTTTTAAAAAAAAAAAACGTGAGTTTCAAAGTGGTGATAATGTTTATAATTTAGGTTTTTTTACCTTTATTTACCGTATTAATATAAAAGAAATAATTAGTATTTGTTATGAATATATATATTATTTATTATTATATAATTTTTTTTGAAAAAAAGTTTTTGTTCATTCTGCAATTTTTTTACTTATCTTGGCTAGAATGTATAATTAAATTTCAAAAGTTAAATGTGCGTTCAAATAAAACGATTACGATTATTAACGATTATTTTATTTTACGACGCTTAATAAATATTTTCCTAATATAAAAGTACTAAAACAAATATAGATTCAAAAGAAAATTACTTCTTTCATGTGTCATATACTTAATTAAAATGAAAAGGTAAAGCAAAACTTCTTTTAAAAAATACGTATTTCTAAATATATCCTGTATCGATTCGTCTGTTATAAATATAAAAAGTTGCAAAACAAAATATAGATAAGAATACGTTCTTAAATAAACGTATGCATATATGTTTCTTCCTTTGTTTGAAAACGCGTTTTTCAAAAGTGTTTCGAAATTTAAATTTTAAAGGCTTTTTGACATGTAAATTGTGCCCATATTAATTTAATATACGGTTTTCAATGGTTCTCAAAGAAGATAAATTTTAAAGTCTTACTCATAGTGCAAATTTTTGTTTATGTTTATTTTGTTTTTATTTTATCTAAATCTATCCTATTTATTTGAAGCTGTTTTTTTTTTTTTTTTTTTTTTACTTTCTTTTCATATCACCAGTAAACAAATGTGTTTTTGATAAACCAAGGACACAATTTTTCCTCTCTTTTTTTGCTTAAAAAAGAAAATATATTCAATAATTCCATTGTGTTCCTCCTTTTTTTCCCCTTTTACTTTTAAGTTCTGTCCTTCACTTATTATTATAAAATAAACTATAAGAGGGCAAACATGTATATTATTTTCTCATTATAGTCTGTTTAGTTATTAATTTTTTGTAAAATAATAATATTTTATTGTTAAAGTCTAGTGATGTATTCTTGTATAAATATGAATTGTTTTTTCTAAAACCCCCTTTGGTTAAATTTTTGGTTGATGAATTAGGTAGAAAATATATATTTGTTTAAAAATGTAATGGAATTTAAATACTTTAACCCTTAAGAGAGCTTGATTTTCCAAATTAAGTTTTAAAAAATATCAATGTATTTTTTGCATAGCCAGATAAAGAGAAAAATAATAATTTAAAAAATCCGCAATACAAATTTTATATATTTATTTCGAAAAAATAGCTCAAAATACTCGCAAAAATAGCAAGAGTTTCTTCATGAAGAACAGAGGCTTGCTAAAAATAATTATACTGTAGTAAACATGAGATACTCACCTATCTCAAAAGTATTTTTTATTTTTCGGAAATTTGGAATGCGTCAAAGATATATTCCGCTGAGCTTTTTCTAAAAATATGTTACGCGTTCAGTACGGCGAGAAAGCAAAATTTTGCATTATTTTGAACAATCTTGACGGCTGAGGTTTACTTTTTAAACTTTTATTCAAAAGAACATTATGCAGCGGTAACATACATACAGCTAAATATTAAAAACAAATCAATTGCAAATGTACATTTCGATTTAAAAGTCAGGAATCAAATTTGAAACTCATGATATTTAAAGGTTAAACTCTTTTTATTAAGGTAGATAAGTTAAGATTTTGTTATAAAAAAATTAGCCAACAATTATTATTACTCGCCGATGTCACTGAGTTTAGTTGCATTCTATTGTATTTTATAAATATTAATATTTTTTTTCTATGCGACTTTTAAATGCACTGAGATTTTTCAAATGCTCAGCAAAAGAATCTTTCCTTTTTGTGATAAACTGTATTATTATTATTATTGAGTTTGACTTTTCTCCGACGAAAATTTAAAATTTAGATGAATTTTCGGAGCATCATGAATTTTTATAACGAAACTGAATTTATAAAGGGCCATATTTTAGAGTATCGGTAACCTCCAGCTGCAGACCCATCGATCATTGACAAAGAGATAGTTTTCAGAAAATTCAACTGGGTAAGCTGTCTAGGGAACACTCAGACTCCCAAGCACATCAAGTTTTCGAGACAAAAAATTCTTATGCTACCCTAATAAATTTTCTTTTTATGCTCAGTAATTAAAAAGCTATATTCCATTTAAAAATTGTTTAATCGTTCGATTTTATAAACCTTTTGTTTGTATGTATTATTTATGTATGAGCAAAGAATTAATAACGACGGAAGTTTGTTGTATTGAGAAGTTATAATTTTATATTGTATAATTGTGATACAGAAAAATAGCAAGTTACTTTCTTAAGCCTTATGAATAAAAATGCGACAGTATAATAATTAATGTATTTTAATTATTAATGCATCTAGGTAAAACAATAAGTAAGAAAATATCAAGATGGCACAAGACAGCGCCACAGTTGCGAAAACTTTAAATTTTAAACTTTTAAAATATAACATTCATGGGAAAAAAAAGGACTTCCATTTCGATGTTATAATAGGAGCCTTTTTGGATTAGTAAAATCCACACCTCAATTTTTAGAAGTACTATGCTTACTTACACAATCAAAGAAATAATGATCTTTTACTAAAAACACTGACAAATTCAATATTACAAAATGTTTTATTGGATGTTATTGTTTAAAAAATAGTGACCTTTAAAGATACATTTATAAAAATAATGTAAGTAATAAATAAAATACTTATTTTTTGTGTGTTTTAGACTCTTTGCTAAATATCTTTGTCACTTAAGTTCTTTATTTCACTTTCTTTCTTTTTAATTCTATTTGAACTTTGATTCGAATAATTTTAGACTTCACACATATGACGTCAATAGGTAACGGTAACGGTTATACATTTACGTGGAACCTTAGAGAAAACATTTTTCCACTCGTCATAATAAATTGGAAAAAATATAAGAATGATTTGCTGAAGTTATATGAAAATATAAAGCACTCCACAATGCATGCAGCGCAACAACGCTGGTGGAGGGGTGAGTGGAAAACCACTCATCCTGTTGATTTAGCTTCTGTTTCGTTTTAGGAGAGCGAAGAGAAAATTACGTCACATCTCTGAAAATCCAAGCCCGTCTTTCAACCGGTTGCCGCATCTCGACGGAACGAGGGGAGAAAAGGGAGGAATTTCTTTAATATTAAAGATTAAAGAGAATGTTATTTTTAAGGTCGCATTAAAATTATTATTTCAACTTCCGGATCAGATTCATATTTCAATTGTTGATTTTGTTTCAACTATTAATTTTAATTTTTAAATATTTTAGTGTTTACTTGGAGGGGCGATCGAACTATCACAGAAGCAAATTTTTATTTCCCCTTTCGCAAATTTCTCCTAAAATAGGAATTCAACGATTTTTATTTTTTATTTTCACTTATTTATTGATACATTTTTCTTTGAATAAGAGGTAGGAAAATGCCTTAGCATTTTCAATTACTTCTACCAAAAAAAAAAAAAAAATGATGTAAAGTATGAAACAAAGAGACTTTGAAATATTTTGTAAATGATGTAACAACAAATTATGATAATTAACTAAACACTGAGACGAAACAAAATATTAATAAAACATTAATTCTAACAGTTTTTTAAAAATATTAATTACAGTGAAAAATATAGTAAAATTATTAAAAAGAGAAAGTAAATTAAAAAAACCCATTTTGCTAAGTTTATCTCTTAACACGTTTTTATTGTTACAAAGTCAGTGTACCTTATCTGATTGTTTAGTTATTTTAACAAATGAAGCAACAATGGATTTGCTTTATTGGAACCAATATAAAATCGCAACAAAAGCCACAGTTATTTTAATTATTGCGTTACCACGAAAAATTGTTTAGTTTTGTGTCTGAGCGAACAAAGTGAAGTTGCTACTTAATTACTGAGTTATCTTTTTTTAAAACATTCGTTTTTGATTAATACGTCTTATACAATGATGGAGTCGTTGTTTGGTGCGTTTTCTGCTCTGCTTCTTTGTATCGTCAATATGCTGCAATTGATGTTTTTCTGCGAGATGGCTCACATGTTTTATACCGTTGGATTTATCTTTTTACTGGAACACTGCAAAAGTGAAACTCCAAAATATAAGTTTTTGATGGCTAAAGCATTGACGACGGAACCATTGTGTGGTGCTTTTTCTGTCATGCTTCTTTGGACCACCAATATGTTGCAAATGATATATTACTGCGACATATTTTATATGTTTTACTCCGTTGTATATATTCTTTTTCTGGAACATTGCAAAAACTGAACTACTAAGCAGAAAAAGAATAGTAGCACAGGAATAACATTTGATTGCAATGTTCAGCCTTCTAAAGCTGAAGCCTGTGTTGCCAACGAAGCCACTGAGGATTTCTAACAAGCCATTGAAGATGAATAATGGAAGGAAAATCCACATGCCAGCACTCTGATCAACTTTTAAATCTTCCTGCAAATGCACGGTGCTGTGTGATGCATTCACGTTAAATAGTTTTTCCTCTAAAAATTACAAATTCTCAAAAGAACTCCACAATCCTCTCAAAGAAACTGCAAATAACTTTGAAACTTTTTAAAGTACAAGAATTTCCAGGGATTCCTCAAAAGTCCTTCAGATTGCATCAATAATGACAGAAAACAACTCAGATCGTAAATAACGGCAACGATTTCAAGAATGGGACCAGAAACTTCAGTGCTATAATGAAATTATGGAGATAGTGACTCTTCATACAGAGATAGTGACTCTATTATAGAAGTGGTGACTCTTTATCAAAGAGATAGTGACTCATTTTCAAAGAGATAGTGACTCTTTATCAAAGAGATAGTGACTCATTTTCAAAGAGATAGTGACTCATTTTCAAAGAGATAGTGACTCTTTTATCAAAGAGATAGTGACTCTTTTATCAAAGAGATAGTGACTCTTTATGTGATTTTTAGTCAATAGCTTCACCTCAATAGATGTAAAAATTATTGTGAAAAATTTTGGCTCTCAATAAAATAGTTTACCTCATTTGTCAGTTTCTCTTTTATAACATTTAAGAAAATGAATAACGTTATTTTAAGTACAGTAATTTTCAGAGATTTACAAATATATATATAAATTAATATAATAAGGTCAAGTTCAGGTTTTTAATTCGTGCGCGGGTGAAATAAAATAGAATTAAGTCAGATTTATATAAAACACTAAAAACAATCTGAAAGAAAAATTGATAAAAAGTAAAAGACATTAATAAGATAATTGAAATTCTGTAAAAAATACTAATATAAAACGCCCAAATGAAAATTAAATATTATTCAACATAGTAGGAATAAAATATGATTGAATGTTTAAGATTAAAGGAAAATAAATATGTTGAATTTAAGAAATAAATAAATATACATAATTTAATTGAATAAATATAACACAGAAACCTTTTAATAAAAAATATGATTTAATCTTCATAAAATAATTTTCATGTTTATTTAATTAACTGAATTTTAAAAACAGTTATTGTAAGGTAAGTCTAGTGTATTTGAAGCAAAGTTTCTTTTAGGAAAATAGTATCTGTTCTTAATTCACATTCAGTTGCATTCTTGATAAGAAAATTGAGTAAAATTTTTTTACCAGTTCCTTCAAAGTATAAGGTTATAATGAATGCATTTATTCTGGTAAAATATACAATTAAATTCTAAGCAAACCCAGAAGTAAGCAAATAATTCTTTAATTTCCTTTTTTATAAAGTCAGGTGGATAAACGTTTTCTTTTAGTAAGGACAAAAGGAAAATTGTTTTGCTTAAACATTTTTTTTTTAAAAAAAAGTAAGGGAGAAGGAAAATACTTGAGATGAAAATCAGTCAAATAACTATAATGTGCTGATATATGCAATGATGTAACTAAAATCCAGAATAGCTCTTAAACCTAAGAAAAAAGTTCTTCGGGTGCTAAGATACTCAAGTAATGGTATAAATTAGAATGCTTGTAAGCAATGTAACTATATATTTACAATTCAATAATTCCATAAAAAGGTGATAATTTCTTTAAAGGAAAAAAAAGCCAATTTTATTATATGTTTTTTATTAAAAGTTAAAGTTTACGTAAGTAAGTATTAAACTAAAGGTTTTTGGGTATATTGAAGTGTACATTAAAATTTACTTCTTTCTATACTTTAATATTGGCAGTTAAAAATTAAAAAGACAGCCTCCAGTGAACTGTTGTCAAGAAGTTAAATACCGTTAATAAAATAAAACTAGTTTTCTTCCAAACACGCTATTTTAGGTTAAAAAAAAAAGAAGATAAAGTTAAAAAAAACACACTCACACATTATGGAAAATATCTAGGTTTTCTAAATATTGATAAATTGCTTTGTAATGAATTGTGACGAAATGATTTTCAGAAAAAAGAAAGAAACATTAAGAAACATCGATTCCCAATAATTGAAGCACAACTACAGTAATTTTTACTAAAAATAAGAAATAGTATGGTTTTGAAGAAATGAAAAGAAGGGGAAAAACACTTCCAAGCTTTTTATACTATATAATTTCCTCTTATTTTAGGTCATTTGTTTATTTATGGTTAAAATTTAATGAACTAATACATATGTATTTAAACATACATAGTACTTGATATTAGTTTTTCTTTAATTTTTTCACAACTTTAAAATAAATATTATTTTTAAATTAAAAATTCATACTTTCATGTATTACAAAAATTTAAACACTATTTACTGTATATTCGATCTCCTTAAAATAGCCAACAACAGTACATTAAATCTTTAAATTTTGCAAACGTTTTTCTACCGAGATATTTTTTCTAATTTGGAAACACAATAATCAAGAGGGAGGAGGGTAAATCTAATGAATAGGGTGCGTGAGGAAGCAATTTGAACTTGAATTATTTAGTTTCGGTCATCGCAATACTGGATGTGCGAACTAGTGCATTGTCACGATGAAACAAAACTTTGTTTTTCTCAAATGCAACCATTTTTTCTTGATTTCATCATATGAATTCACAATAATACTCACGTGGTTGATTATATTCTCCTTTTTAAGATAATTAATGGAATCCCCATGAACATAGGCATGGCCTTGCCTGTAGATCAGGGGTGTCAAACTTGCGGCCCACAACAAACATTTTTGCGGTCCGGCCAATATATCCCCACACAATATAATACATAATAAAATTTTTAAAAATTCTGCCGAAATTGGAAAGATAGCAGGAGAAAAGAAATGACAAGTGTCAGGATATAAACATAAATTTTTTTTTTTTGTTCTTTTATATATGTTTATTATATTGTATTATTCGAAATAAACCTAAGTTTCTATGAATATTATTGTTATTATTATTATCATTTGTGACCCTCCTAAACTTTGTTTGCTTGGCCCGAGTTAGCTTTTGAGTTTGACACCCCTGCTCAGGGGCGTCTTAAGACTTCTTGAGGCCCTGGGCCTCTACGCAGAAGTAGGTCCTGTGATCTTACACAAATGTAAAGCCCCACCTCTGACTCTTAAAAGTAGACAATACATTGAATACGTTGTCAAATACCGGTACAAACAATAACCTGAAACAAATAAATGTGCATGATTTACAATCACTCAAACCGTCTCGACCGACTGCTGTCTTTTGACTGAAAGAGTAATGATGGTGTACGGTGGTAGGTCTATACATAGACAATGGTCATCAGATGTAACCAGTTGACATATGGTCCGAAATTACCTGTTTTTCGGAGAACACAATTAGAAAAAACATTTGACCGTTGAATTTATTCGAATCGTGATCTTGTTAAGGCTGAGTCACGAACGAGACGAGACTCCCATTGTGGCCGAGGCCCAGTTAGCCCATGCCTTAAAATCCCCTGCCCCGGCTGTGGATGAAACTGTTGTCATCTTCTTTGGAGTCGATTCCTTCCCCCTCCCCTTGCAGTCCACAATATTGTTACTATATTTCAGGTGTACCGGCTAGGTGGAGTAATTGGTTAGGGGCTGACCTTGTACGCCCAAGTTTTCCGGTTGGCCCCTGACCCCTGGGACGTCTTAAGACATGGGCCGACTGGCCCCAGGGCCTCATCTCGTTCTCGACTCAGCCTTAATACGATCATGATTTGAATAATTTCAACGCCAAATGCTATTTTTGGTTATATTCTCCTAAGAACTGGAAATTTCGGACGATTTGTCAACTGACTACATGTGATGACCGTCTTCCGTGTATAGGTCTATCACCATACACCCTCATTGCTCATTCAGTCAAAAGATGGCAGTCTGCCGATCCTGTTTGTGCGATTGTAAATAATGCATATTTAATTGTTTTGAGTTATTGTTCATACGAGTATTTGACAACGTATACTATGTACTGTCTACTTGTAAGGCTCATAGGTGGTGACTACATTTGTGTAGGGGCCCCAGGGTCTCAAGAAGTCTTAAGACGTCTCTGCCTGAACAAAGTAGCTAAGTTTTCATGATGCAGAAGAAAAAAAAAACAGCTTCCATCAGTGGCAGATTAAGCGGGTGTCGGACCTGGAGGCCGCTAGGAACCCCCAGCGCTGGTAGGGGCCCCAAGCTTGATGAGTGCAAAGGCCAGCGACAAACCGACCTCGCCACCTTGGAACAAGAAATGAAAAGAAAACAAAGATACAATGAAACCCCTGCTCGAAATTTATCGAGATGCAAGACAAATCCTAATGTAGAAAAACTTTTTAAAATATTTCTAACAGTACCGAAATCAAATGCATCAGGTGAATGATCTTTTTTAGTTTTAAAACGTGTTAAAAATAATTCAAGAAGTACTATAGGAGAAAAGACAAATTGAACAACATGGCCATATTATATACAGAATAAAATGTTTTGGACAAAATAGATATGGTAAAAATAATTGATGAATTTGCCAAAGAGAAAACTGTAAAGCAAAACTGTAAGCTCTTAAGTAAGGTTTTTAATTTTTTTATGTACAGTTAAGATTTTTCTTTAGCCGATGAGTTTTTTTTTAGCAATACATTCTATTTTGAGAATTTAAAGTAAGCTACTCTTTTCACTATTTTAGTTTTTCAACTCTTAAGCCCATGGGCCTCCAACTACTTTAATCCGCCTCTGGCTTCCATGTCGGATTATGTGGCATGTTAAAAACCACATCGAGTACCTATTTGGCTTGGGTGCTCTCGGAAAAATTAAATCCCCAGGACAATTCCACATCGTTAGAGCCCAGGTGTCTCCTTCTGGGGAGGATACTAGGTGTCAAAATTACATTGTGGTAATTGATATCCACCAAATGGTACCACACTAAAAAGTGATACCAGCTCCTGGAGAATGTCTGCAATTGTAAATACCAATCCCCAGCCCCATTAGAAAGAATATTTTAAAATGAAGAATAATTATTGCATTTTTCGGTACTCATTATCGTTTTATTGTTTAAAGTTTTTGTGTTATTTGATTGCGAAATAATTAAATACCCAACTGAACTGCGCCACTTTATTTTTGGAACCGTGATGTACGATCCATTGACACATGTGTACTAGTTGTAGTGATCATTACTTTCGTAGTTAAAGTGTATTGATGTTAATGGAATATAATTAAATAAGATATAGCTCTCTCTGTCTCTAAGCACACCGAAAGTAATAAAAATTACATATATGGCAAATTTTTAATGATAAATTCAATTTTTTAATAGACTGTATTCTTAAAATCCACATAGTGGACTGGAAGTAAAATTCAAGCAGTTTGAAATGCTCTTCAAGTTTGTGACGGATCTATACGCGCTTCCACTAATATCTTCTTATCTCTTTAAACAAAATATTTAATTCAACCAACTTTCATCGAGTAAGCGAAAGTGGTTTATGTAAATGAGGTATATTATATAAATTCGGTTTTCGCGAGTTGGCAGTAAGAAAGAAAGGAAGGAAGGAAGTGATTTGTTGACACGCTGAAGTTGATACATTAGATGTGTGCGAATAGGAGTTTAACAAAAGTTTGAGAATCAGTTGTTAGTTGAGGATTGAAAAGCAATGGAATTAATTAGAGATTACAGAGCGTGGATCAAGCCAATAATTTGATCAAGCCGAAAAGAGTGTCTGAAAGTTTCCAGTGTAGGATCCGATGCATTAAAGGTTCAGGTACTGTGCACTTGATTAAGAAGAAGCTAGTTTATTAGTGTGCGAAGTAGTTGTATTTGAGCGTATTTAAGCTGTTATAGATTCAGTTGAGGGTCTCTAGTAGTATCCCCGTGTTATAGAATCTCACCTCCGCACTCTACTGTAATTCATATACCTTAATTAGAATTGTATTGTGTCGGTTTGATAATTTTTAATAAGAATTAATAAATCAAATTAGATTGGAAATCATGTCTGGGGATTTTTCAGTTCCTCCTCCACATCTAGCCGGGTTTACAGGTAGACAAGAGGGTTCGGAAGTAAGAGGTAACCGAACGTTACCACAAATTTCTGATTATCATTATTATTACAATCGCTGTTTTCGAAATCGTTTGCTTGAATATATACAGCATGCGTTGTTTTTTTGTCGCTTATCACTATTATAAACAAAACTCGGTTTTTCTATTTTCCTGTTGTGTTTAGTTGTTTATGTCTGTAAAAAATAAAAGAAGGATAGGATTTTTTTTAATAACGTGTTTTTTGGATCATATATCAGATCTGGTAAACCATGAGATATCAACAGACATTTTAAAAGAGGTATTTTTTTCTGTGGACGATAAAAAGTGATTGTTTTGTTCGAAAAATTCAAGTAAAAAAAAGTTGACTTTGATCCGGTTGTACTACAGCAACAGCTCTGTTTTTATGATTGTTTTTTTTTAAGTATAAATCTTCTTTGGGAATTTGAAAAAAAAAGGACTAGACTTCGTACCTCGGGGGACAATTGTTATACAGTTTCGGTAAATCGTGTTTTTTCCTCCACACACACTAAGGATAGATGTTATTACATCATACGCGACATTGTAGAGAATCTGTCATAAAACTCTCATGCGTTCTAGCAAGCAATACAGTTTCCCGGTAATTAATTTTAGATTTTATCCTGTATTTTTGAATTTTTTTTCGGGAGGGGGGGGGGGGTAGAAGGGATGAATTCTCTAAAACTAGTTAATATTTAAAACAGATGTTTGTTGCATTTTATTTGATGTTTTTTTTTTTTTTTAACCCCTTAACTGTGACATATATTTCAGAAAAAATTGACCATAAATGGAAATTTTTTTTGACTGTTTAATTTTGTTCCTTATATTATTAAAAAAGGAAGAAAATGGTTTTTTATTTCAAAAACAACATTTTAAATGCAATAACTACTATGTTAATAATTTTTACATACACATAGAAAAGTAATGAATTACACACACATCTTATTCAATTAGAGCAAAGTAAACAAAATTTTGAAGCTAAATATAATATAACATGTGTAATATAATATAAAAACACAACAATTTGATTTTTAGTACATAAATTTTACAAATTTTTTACAATATGCTATATCCCAAAACACGGTACTGCACACAAACCCGTATCGTACTCTTTGCAATAAAATCATGTCTCACGTCTTATCCTCTTTCCTTTTTCATCGGTTTTACGACAGCATATAAAACACTGTCTGGTTAGAGTAGATTTTTTCCCCTCGTTGGTGGAATGTGTTCTGGAAAGTGTTGACCTGTGAGGCACAGCAAACTTACTCTAGGGGGCCCTCCCTCGATTGAAGTCGTAATCGGGGAAAAACTAGGGGACCACTATGTCATCTATTATGAAAATATTGAATTAAGTTTCCTCATGTAGAAAGGAACTCAAATCGGGGTACACAAAATAGAAATGTCAATTTTTCTCCAGCCCGAACTGAGATCGGGCATCACAAATTCTGCAAGTAGTAGTTGCCCGAACTGGGTTCGGGCGACACTGGCAAGGGGTTTAAATGAAAAAGAGATAGTATATATAAAGTCATTTATGAAGCTAAAAATCTAAATTACTTTCTGCTGTTTATATTGAAGGTTTATTAACATCGCACTTCAAAACAACACCAGGGATATTTGTGAAGAACTTCATAATTTTGAACTCGGTTACATGATGAAAACGCCAGTTGAGCTGCCCCCCCCCTCTCTCTCTCTCTCCAAACTTCCGCACCAAGTTGAACCTGAACGTATTTCACATGCAACAAAAGGGAAATCTTCAATGGCATCAGAATTCGAATTAATCGAGTCGACAAAAGCAACGTTTGCCACGATGTCACTACCATGACTTCATTCTACGAAGTATATTGATAAAAGCACACCTATAATTTTTTTAACTCGTACCCTTCTTACATATTGAAGCCAGGAACATCTTAAGGCATGGGCCAACTGGGTCCGGGCCCAGGGCCTCACCCTCCTTGGGGGGGGGGAGGCTTAAATCTTTTTTGACTTTGTCTTATTAAGATCATTATTCGGATAATTTTAATGGTCAAATATCATTCCCGTACATATTCTCCGAAAAACAGGGAATTTGTAATTGCATGTTAACTGGCAAAAGAGGTAAGACTGCATTATTATATGATGACCATTGTCCATGTCTAGGCCTTGGCCTAATACTATAAACAATCATTCAAATCATTTAGTCGAAATGCGGCCATTGGCCAAGCTAGGTTTTTGAGATTTAGTCATGTACATTTATTTGTATCAAATTACCTTTTGAACGAGTATTTGACAATGCGTGCTATATACTGTCTACTTTTAAAGATTTTAGGTAGGGCCTACTTTTACATAAGGGCCCAAGGCCTCAAAAAATCTTAAGATTTCTCTGGGCCCAGGGCCTCAAAGAGTCTTAAGACGAACCTGATGGAAGCATTCTCCTTTTATACACCAATAGGAATTCACAGCACTGCTTTTGATGCCAAGATTGCAGCTATACGCATTGTTCTCTCTCAGCTTCTTTGCCACGCAGATCGTGTTTGAAAGGTAATCATTTTAAGTGATTTGAGGGCGGCCCTCCAAGCAATACCTCCCATTGAGGCACCAGTATCAGTGAATTTTCTCAAACATTACCTGTTCCTTGGCGATTTACTTCAAGGCCATATAGACATTGCCATGCAATGGATTCCATCGCACGGTGGTATTGATGGGAATGAAAATGTTAAGGGGGGGGGGGTGTAAAAATCATTCAAACAATTTTTATAGTGCCAAATCTGTTTATAGTTCTTTGTAGTAAAAAAATACTACAGAGAACACATTTCTGGTCGAAATTCAACCAAAAGAATAATCAAAAAGTGCGGTTTAGCGAACTTCTTGATATTCTAAAATAGTCACGAGATAGAGCTGTAGCCTATTTTCGAATTGCCAGTGGCCGTGATTGCCTATCCAAGCATTTAAATATGATAGGCATTGCCCAGAATCCCCTGTGTCAACTGTGTGACTCCAATGAAGAAATGGACGCCATTCATTTAGCACGCTGCCGTGCACTCAGCTCTGGATCCATGTGGAGCAGATATTGGCAAAGAAAGACACAAAATGTGTGATTTATAGACTATACTGTGGACTTGTGTCTCTTTTTTTGTTTGTTTCCTGTCATTTGTCAATCTTTTCTGTTTCTTATTTTGTTTGCAGTTGTCTTGTAATCTATCATTGGAAATGCAGAAGCATTTCCTCGAAACAGAATAAATAAGAATATACAATCAAAATATGAGTGAAACCATCAGTGGTGCACACAGGAATTTTTCAAGGCAACGCAACTAGAGTTTTAACCAGTGGCGTAACGTACACCCTCGTATAGCAGGGGAGGGGGGCAGGTGTTCTAGGGAGCCCAAAAAAGCTGATTGATATCATGTACGTATTTGGCCTTGGGGCCCAAAACCTGATTTTGCAGCGGGACTCTAGTATTCTTCGTTACGCCACTGGTTTTAACCCTGAATTATTGAGTGCTTAGTAATGAGTGACTGGTATAAATCTCATTACAATTGAGAAATAGTTTATAAAAGCTATTTTCTTTTTCTTTGTTAAATTATGTTGAAAAGTATTTTTTTAAGTGCTGCAACACGCGCAATAAATTCATAAAGGAGAAATACTAGTTTCAAACTTTGAAAGAATGTAATCTTTTAAAGAGAGTAGTAGATTATAATGTTTTTTTCTGCTTAGCTATTTTTTTCATTGTAGCATAAGACTCAAGAAATAAATTCTATAAGCACATGAAAACTTGAAAGGGAGCGTTAATTTTATTCTTACTTGTCGAAGAATAACTCTCTTCAAGAGCTTCCCTTCTTGAATTATGAACGAAATTTACGAGACCCTTAGTTAGATACTCCAGTCATATTTCCTGTTTATCGTGGGGCTTATCTTCCTTTGTAAACATGAGTGACGCGACTCCGGAATGCCCCTTGGAATGCCAGTTTTCCTTATTTTCGACCCTCGTATAACAATAATCACCTTTTCCTTTCTTTTTTTTCACCTGACGTCTAGATGTACATAATACACTGATTATTAGTTGATAAACAAATATTTTGCGCAATCGGATTAAACATAGTCCTTAAGTTAGGGGTGTCAAGTTTGCGACCAATGGATCGTATGCGGAAGATAGTGAATATTTTTGTGGCCCGGCCAGTATATCGGTACACAATAATATTTAATAAAATATCAAAATTTCTATTGAGAAATAGGAAAGACAGTAGCAGAGAAGAGATGTCAGAACGTAAACATTTAATTTTTCTTGTTTTTTTTTTATATTTATGTTTATTATAATGTATTATTCGAATAAAACCTACGTTTCCATGAATATTGATTTTTTTGCGGCCCAACTAAAGATAAATCTAGTTTGTTTGGCCCTAGTTAACCTTTGAGTTTGAGACCCTTGCCTTAAGCCATTTAAAATTTCCAATAAGTAATTGAACAATTTTATAATTGTGAACGCCATATAATTCCGGGATGCAATATCTTCTGAATTGTTGATATGTGCTTTCAAATGATGATCAATCATATTTGGCTTAAATTCACATGGTGTATTTATGCCAATGTATATGGTGTTGTATGGCCAATGTTTATGTATTATGGTGTTGTCAAACTGACTTTAAATTAATTTTCTGTTTCTGCATTTTCAAATATTTTTTATTGTATCAAATTGTTTCTAACTTCTGTATAAGAAGCTTTATTTTATAGCGTTTTTTTTTCGTACGCTTGTTCAGGGAATACTTAAAAGAAGTTGGAGGGAAAATGGAAATGGTTTATATTGATATCATTTCGTTAAGAAAGTGTAATTTGTTTTAAGTTGTTGTACTTCAATTAATATTTGCTATATACATGTGTTTATTGGCATATATTTTGCAACTTGTATATACTTCCAGTTTACTCTGATGTTTTCTTTTAACATGTGCAAATTAAAAGAGATAAATTTTAATTTCTCGGAAAGGAATTTATGTTCTTAGAATAAAATTTAAGTTTGCTGTAATTAATAACTAACACTACATACAATTGTTGAGAAATTTTAATTAAGGATAGATTTTTTTAGCTGCTTTTTTAATCAAGTACTATTTTTATCAGATACTATTTTTATTCAAAAAAAATTGTTTTTGCTGTGTTATAAATTAATGAAGCCCAGTGGCAAAGTAGTAGTGCATCGTGCTTCCACTCCACAGGTCCGAAGTTCAAACCCCTGGCTGGGCAAGGTCGACTCAGCCTTTCATCCCTTCAGTGGGTCGATAAATGAGTACCAAGCTTTCTTGGGAACTTAACGTTGGGGTTTTGCGTCAGACTGACCACCTGACAGGAACATCTGCTCATGCATCTCAGGACCTAAGGTCACGTGTACTGATATGGGCACAGTAGGCCTTGGTCCTCATGGTCTGTTGCGCTACTGAGTTAAGTTTTATAAATTAAAAAATTTTCTTGTTTTTTTCCCTGATGAAGTAATAATAGAATTATATTGGTCAGATACATTCACACTATAAAACCCGTTTATAAATGCTACTTTGTTTTGTTTTCCCAGAACAGCAAATCACTCCTAAATATTAGTAATTGAGAATTTTAAGCCCAGTATCACGTTTCCACGCCACAAGTACGAAGCTCAAATCCTGGGCTGGGCTCAGCTTTTCATTCCTTTAGTGGGTTCATAAATAAGTACCGAGTTTTCTTCGGAACGAAACACTGGGGTTTTCATGTCAGATTGACCACTGGTCCGAAACATCTGCGCATGCACCCCAGCGCCTAAGGTCATGTAAACAGAGGCACAGTTGGCCTTGGCCCTCATCGGCTGTTGCCCCATTGAGTTCAGTTCAGTTTAATTGATAATTTTATGAAGACTTTTAGAAGCAATTAAATCATTTTCTTATTTAGCTATTTTTAATTAGTATTCAAATTTGTGTACAGCTTTTTCAGAATGACAAATCATTAAGTCCTGTAGAGAGTTAAGCAATAACAACTTTTACGTTTCTCATATTTGATTTTGTGAATCGAATGCTATTAGCACTGAATACTAATTGACATGTTGAGGGGAAAAAATGTACACTTCTTCATGTAAAAGTATTTACCATGATTATTCCCATTATTGATCCTTTTTTTAAAAAAATATTAATTTTAGTTTGAATTTGCTGTTGATATTTACTAATATAGAGATATCAACTCAGTAGATGCTTAATTCAATTTCCTTTAGTCCTTTTGAAATGCACTACATCGAAACTACTCAGTGAACTATTAATGAAAGTCTTAATTTTAAATCGTAAGCCTTTTCTGTTGTACCACTAGCACCGCCATTCCTCCGGTCGATATTCTTCGGAACGGCTTTTAATGGAAACAGGACAAGATCCCCATTGAATCAAAATTCGGAATCTTGCTATCTGGTTACTTCGGCACTTAAACCTCACGAGTGGTTGGTTTAAATTAGTGCAGCACACAAAATCCTTCACTAATGGATTTCGTAAACTTGGAAGTTCATTTAATTGATGAGGATGACACCTGAGCTGGCAACTCGTTCGCTTAAACACAGCAGAATAGTTAAGAGTACTCTCATTATGGTTTACAATGTAAAGCATTATAAATGCGAAACATGCTAAACACAATATCCTAGTTGTTTATAAATGATTATTATGTGTATGGAAATTGCCATGAATGTACTGCAGCTCCTATTACTCTTCACTAGCAGTGTGCAAACTACAATCGGATCTTTATTTAACGAAGACGCTAAATCCAGAAAAAAAAGTTCGTTATGTGGAAAATTCGTTAAATAGAAGATCATATTTTAATATACTTTTGAAACCACATAAAAAATTAAAAATTCATAGATACTGTATATTGTTTTAAAAAGTAATTATTTTCTCATTCTCTCTCTCTCACGCACGCTTTTTTCAATTCCTACCATTAGTAAAACTTTCTCTATATTTATCTTTTTCAAATGTTCAATCGTTAATAAAATGCATTTTAAAGCACTCAATTGAGCTGAAATTTTATATACACGATCATTTTGAATGACAATACATTAATTTAATTATAATTAATAAAAATTAATTAATTAAAACTAATTATTTAAAGAATTATAAATACAGCCACGTTGGCATCATTTTTGGCGACTTGTGTCAAAGCTTGAAAAGGTTTTTTTCTCACATTTTAAAGCGCTCATTTGAGCCGAAATTTTCTATATACTCTATTGTTTGGGGTAACAAAACGATAATTTAATTATAATTAACTAAAATTAATTGACTGAAAATAATTTTTTGAAGAATTACAGATACAGTCACGTTGGCTTCATTTTTAGCGACTTGTGTCAAGACTTAAAACAAGATTTTTTTGCCCCTCACGTTTCTAATATTCAGTTGAAATGAAATTTTGGAACGATTGTTCTGGATAACAATACAATACTTTAAAGATAATTAATAAAAATTAATTGCCACTTAATGTTGTGATTCTGTCATATGTATATACATATTTATATTAATTGTAACTATTTAATGAAAAGTAACTAAAATAAATTTTTTTTTGCTGATCTAAGAAAGAATTGACTTAAAAAAAATTTTATATTACTGTTTTAAAATTAATATCCATTCATTTCATATATATCTCCCATCAAAAAGAAATCTCAAGAAAAAAAGGGGAGGGGGGGGGGAGAAACATTGTCTAGGAATACACTATATTTCCGACTTGAAAAAAAAAATTTTAGGTTAAAATTATTAAATTTTAATGACATTTTCTAATTTCAAGCCAACGAGTAATTTTAAACTTGGGTTATTTTATAACCAGTAATTTTAGGGTACACTGCTGCATGCATTCAAAAGTTTAAAAATTGACAAAATCTGTTAATTTTATTTGAATTTTTGTTTTAAAAATTACGGACATTTCATTGCTTAGTTAGGCACCTGGTAAAACCAGTTCAAGGTCACATTGATCACCGTAAAATGTGTTATAACAGAGAATAATTTGAAAAATTTTAAAAACAGGGAGGAAAAAAAATCGATCCACAAGAGAAACAGTTCATAAAATTTTTTCTTTTTTCAAGGGGGCTGCGCATTGGTAATTTAAACCTTTGCAGACCTAGTACATTCCCCAGGAGCTGGTACCACTTTTTAGCGCTGCACTAAACAGGCGATACCAATTACAGCAAGCAATTTTGACGCCCAGTTTCCTCCACACACACATAGAGGGAGGCACCGGAGCTCTTAGCGATGCGAACTTTGTACGACGATTTAATTTTTCCGAGAGCATCCAAACCAAACAGACGCTCTAAGGATCTTTCACATGCCGTATAACCATACGACATGGCCGCTGTAGATTTTCTGCATCAAGGAAATCCACTGACTTGGGCCGGGGTCGAACCCGCAACCTTGGGTGTAGAAGGCCAGCTACAAACCAACCACACCACCCAGCCGACCAGTTCGTTAAATAGAAAGTGCACTTTGCTATTTAGAAGTTATTTTACGAATAAAATAGTAAAATTATCTTGGTTCCAGTAAAAAGTTCGCAAAATAAAGTATAATAGTAATTCGCAATATAGAGGTTCGTTATATAGAGGTTCGACTCTATTTTCCTTTTCGACCAATATCTTGTGAACAGTTTTGTCTCGATTCCTGGATAGATAATAGTCATTTTTTCAAACTTCAATGCAGTTGAAGTGAAATATTGCTGGGTGAGTGAATGCTTATAAGTGACAACATTCTAAAGCAACACCAGTGCTATTGGTGAAAAGGCTTTCATTTTAGAACCACACTTAAGTAACGAGGATGACACCTGAGCCGGTTCCTCAATCTCCAGAGTGTTACACCACGGCAACGTGATGTATTTGAGCCACAGCATATTTAACTTGCATCAACACCGCAAAAAGTTTTTATGCGGCTAGCTGAGACAATCAGAAATTCTGCTTTGAATTGAGACTTTTTCCCTTGCGCGGTCAAAGATTCGTCTTTTATTTTTCATTCTTTGGGAAGCAGAGTACCTATAAGTCAAAGGTGTCTAAATTATGACCGCTTGTGGGCCGCATTGCTAAAATAATTTTTTTTATGGGTCGGACATAAAATATTTTTTTTAGCAAAATGAAACAAAAATTAACTCTATGTCGTTTTATTAAAATAAATTAAATTATTTTTATAATCTTTTTTAAAAATTGAATTAGACATGAATAGGTACACATTTATTTTAAATTTGTAAAATTTTCCTTTCATTTAGTTTGGATTTCATAAAGATGGGGAAAAAAATCAAGTTAATGAGATGAATGAATTTGTGCGTTTGTGTTGAACAAGCAAATCGATATTGGGTTCAATAGACGAAGATGAAATTCTTAATGCACTTTCAAGATGTTTGTCAGTGATCTTTGTCCTATTTTTGTTTTTTATGTGCTTCATTCTTGGAAAATAGCTGCTCACAAATATAAGTACTGCCAAAAGCTGAAGACATTAATAAAGCATAAGTGTGAAAATGAAGACATATATCGCGCGGTGTAGGTAATCTTTATAAAACTCCAGTATAGAAACATTCCCAAATTTTTCTTTCAGTTGAATGTCACTTTGCAGTTCAATGCATTCCATTTGAAGAATTGAAGGTAATTTTTTTATCTCTAGAGAAAACGGGAAAAAATATATTGAAATACTCTTCGTTTTTTCGAAAATCTTGAAATCTTCTTTCAAACTGATCAGTTGAATCGGAAATTAATGCAGCATATTTTGCGTATTTTGTGCAAACATTTACTTTCTAAAAATAAAAATGTGTAAATTGAAGTATTTTTGTAATTTGCGTTTGGGCCGCATGCGGCCCGTGGTCCCAACTATAGACAAGCATGCTGTAGAAATCATCTGCAGAGTTTGAAGGACGATATCACAAGAAGATTTTAGAACAGGGGTCGGCAACCTTTTAGCTCTGGTGTGCCAAAACAATGTTTTCAAATTATTCAGCGTGCCACATATTAGGACATTTCTGAAATTTACAGTTTTATTACATATTAATTTTGCTTACTAATAATAATTTACACAGTAATTTTGCTGGCTGGGTGGCGTAATTGATTTGTCGCTGGCCTTCTGCACCCAAATTTGCGGGTTCGATCCCGGCCCAAATCGGGGGATTTTTAATGATGCACAAAATTGGCAGCGGCCATGTCGTATGATTATGTAGCATGAAAAAAAATCCCTTGAGTGTCCGTTTGGTTTGGGTGCTCTCAGCAAAATTAAGTCATTAAGTACAATTTCGCATCGTCAGAGCTTAGGTGCCTCCTTCTGGGGAGGAAACTGGGTGTCAAAATTACTTGCGGCAATTGGTATCGCCTGTATGGTGCCGCACTAAAAAGTGATACCAGCTTCCCGGAGAATGTACTAGGTCTGCAAAGGTAAAAATACCAATCCGCAGCCCCATCAGAGAAAAAAATTTTGCATCATTTAAAGATATTTCTTGACATAAAAACAAACAGCATAAAATTTCACTATTTCTTAAACAAAAATTTAAATTGTTTGTATATTATGTATTTTTAAACATATTTATTTTATTAAAATAAGAAATAGACAACAGAAAATATAAATATTTCCCTTCATTATAGTTAAATAAAAAGGTAAATAAAAATTCTAATGTGTGATCCTGGTGATTGCACCGCTCTACTTTCATGTCGCAAAATCAGAGGTATAATTCGTAACTTTCAATTCGACTTGATCTTGAGCATTCAGTTATCAAACAATTTCTTTGCGGACTCAAAATACTTTTTACATGAAGAAAGATTTTTTTACTAAGATATGTAGAACCAAAAGCGGAAAGCACAATAAATGCGCGATTTTCCGTCTTCAAACAATTAAATCTCTCTAGCAATGACATTGATAATCTTTAGAATTATCTTTCAGATTTTTTTCCCCGTAATTCTGAAGGTGTTTGTTAAATAAGATCCGTTACACAAATTTATCCACTTCCGTCCCCTCGAGAATTGACAAATTTAAAGAGTAGTGAAGAGTGCCACGGAAAATCGTTCCGCGTGCCATAGGTTGCCGACCCCTGTTTTAGAATTTTAAAAAAATTGAGCCTATATTCAATTTGCTAATTTATCCTACTACTGCATATATTGATAAAGCACCTGAGGAGCTTCAGCTTGAACTTATCGACTTGCAGTTAGATAACAGTGTGAAGGAAATGTTCAATGCTATGAATATTACATCCAAGTTCGCTTCAGAAATGTTTCCATATATCAGACCCTTTAAATCTACCCGATTTCTTCTGTAGTTCGGTGAATTACTCAAAAGATATAGAATCCAGCAGCAAATACTGCCACTTGTATTTTAAAATGTTTATTTAATTAAGACGCGACATATTTTTATCAATCTACACTCACAAACACAGCTATTTACAATGCTTATAATACAATCAGTTACGAAACTTTACTTACTTTGATGGAACAAGAGTTGGCGGGCTAGTGAACAGTCCGTTCACTTCAGTTTATTTTTAAACGTAAACGGTTTTCCTCACCATGACATTAAGGTATGCGACTACTTGCGACAACTTTATTTAAAAAACAATTTTGATGTGTTGCTATGTTATTCATTTTTTAAATAACTTTCAGGATAAGAGATATTTTAAATTTTGTAAAAACTAGAGCACTCTATCTTTGTCATTACATGAAATTGCTTAAAAAAACAGTGGTTATATTCACATAAGGGGCTGTAAATTTTGTAATAAAACAGTGATTGATAAATACCAAGGTTAAAACAATTCTACAAAAATACAGAAAATACACAAAGAATTTCAGATAATTATTTCCAAAAGTTTTTGAGCAATCGCTGACCTCTCCTTTGAGAATTTAAAAAAAACACACATTTCGAGTAGAACGCTTTTTAAAGTATGATATATCTTGCTTAATGTAATGGCATTTGCTTTTACTAAAACACTTGTAGTTTTTGTTCGAGTGAACGGAAAATTATAAACTTGGTATTTTTATACAACTAATAAGATGGCTTATAAAATAAAATCATAAAAAAATTGTCAATTTTTGGCAAAACTTTCAATTTTAGGGTAGTCGGAAACCTTAATTGACTTTTACAAATCTGTATCAGCTGAAAAATCTCTATGCATGAAAAAATTTTCTGGGAAGTTGTTCTTTATATTTGAGTCGACATATTTTTGTGAGCAAAGTGTTTCTTGCATGAAGATCAACAAGGTTAAATATTGATGCAAGTTTACTTACACAAACTTGCAGGTTGTGATGAGAATTTCAACAAGCAATCTCATTCTCCTGATTTTAAAAAAGTTGCAAAAAAAGTGCCATAGGGTAAGTTTGTCTCATTAAACTGATTCTATAAAATTAAATGAGCTTGAAGCTTTAGATAAGGAATTAGCATAATAATTAAACGGAACAAACTGCCACTGTTTCATTTAGCTTACGTTGATTGATTTTTATGGTACATTTTATACCTTTTCTGAGATGCAAAGTTAACTAATGAATGCAATCATTTTTAAAATGTCCGGCCTTTTGATATCCTTCGCTTCCACAGTGTGGCTGGCCTTGAGCGAAAAAAATTGCCCAACCCTGCTTGCCCTTAGAAATGCAAAAAGCATTGCTCCTGCTAAATCTTATGCTTCACTATTATTTCGGTATCACTTTTCCGTGTTTTGAAAAATCTAAGCCTGAACCATTTTGTCTACCGGGCCGCATACATATGTTGGCTATTTCACGGGGGCCGCAACATGAGGATTAATGGGGGGAGGATGCTTTAAGACCAAGATAACATAAAAAAATTTAAAACGTGAAAATTGATCAAAATATTAAAACTCCTATTTTGCTTTTTTTAAATATTATCTTTCATATATTTGTTTTATTTTTGTCATTGAATTTTTCAAAATTGGAAGCATTTAAGAAAATCACTCTTACACAATTTCTTCATCCTTAAACGGTTTCATATAAAAACCAATCATATAACAAATTTCATAGGGTGCCTTTGTTATTGCTGTGACATTACCACTGACAAAATATATATATTTTTTTTTTCTGCTGTTGTAAAGATTATTTAAGAAGGCTATTTATCATCTCTTGAAAGAGATCTTCGAGGAAAAGTGTCATTGAACGATTCCTGTTTATTGGTATTTTTTTAACACGCTTTTGCTGCTTATTGCATTTTTGTCTATCGCTTATAAGTTTCACTTGCATGTAACGGAATCTTGAACCGATTTTCAAATCTACTTCAGCACAGATTAATTCGAATTTGCGTACTATTGTCAAGGACGCAATACAATAATTAATACCATAATGTTCCATTGTCCCTCGATTGTGTCGAAGTCAAATAATCAGATTGTAGACACATCATGACCATTTCCAGATTTGAAGGACTTATTGCACATCTACCAGATTTATCTTATTGCAAGATCAGTAAGGACATCTAATATAGTCACCATTTCAGATTGGCACTCAATTCCAGATTTTAGTGACTAAAAGAAAAGTGTAACCTTACAGCGAGGTTTTAATTATACACTGTATGGTTATAAAAATAAAACAACAAAAAGTGTTCTGTATGAATAGTGGAGGGTGTGTGCTATCACTTACATAATATAAACATTTTCTGAAATGAAAATAAAATAAAGCTGTAGATGTAGAAAATAATTTTGTTCTGAACTGCTAAATATTTTTATTTTTACTAAAGCAAATACGCTAGAAGTTATGATAAATCAATATTTAGCACATACGTTTAAAAGGGAGAATACATTGATACTAATATTACATGTTTTATTAACTCGCTTCTTTAATGTCTGTCAGGTAGAATTGTAGATTGACTTTAAACTGTCGTGACTTTCCGTTGAGCTATAGAGACTTCAAATTTGGACCATATCTCAGAAGTGGATAATGCATAGAAATGTGAAAAGAAGAAAAAGAAAGGGAGGAATTTTATACTTTGAATTATCCTATAAAACATGAACATTAATTTTTATCCTGAATTTTTCCTCCTTACAACATTTTATTTTGAACTCTTCGTTTGGACGGAATTCATTTTACGATACGGACTCATCCGATCGGTCAAACAAAGAGAGAATAACATCACTCAGACCCTTTAATTAAAATCCATTGAAAGAGCTAAGATTTATTCCAGCCACATATAATTGGCTCCAAATATCAACCAAGGGAATCAACGAATGAATATAAATGACAGTTTAAAACTAAAACACGCTTATTGTATCGAACTAAAATAAAAATAAATCTATAATTTAAAAACTAAATAGAAGTAAGTTCTTACTGTATGTAACGGAATTTTAGAACTGATTTTTACTCTACTTAAAGAGATCGGATTCATTCGAATTCACACATTTGCTGGCGAACTGATCGATGCACAATAGCAATTTCAGCTACGATTGTTTCATTGTCCTTTCAGGATCGGTCAGGAATAAGGATAACTGATTTGGCGACAAACCTATACCGTTAAGCCATGATTTTAGGGACTTATTGTATATATTTTACTTTGCCCGTACATAGTTCCATATACCATTTTCCTGGTATATGGCGACAAATTTCATACATCATATCCAGATTTAGACTAACTTAGATTTAAAGAGCGAAAGAATAAGGTCACCAAAGAGTGTTTGATAGGTTAATATATGAGATAAAATACATCTGCGGTTAATAGAACTAGAACAAAAAGTGTTCTGTATCTGAGTATGGAGGTGTGTTATAGCAATTACTATATATACATTTTTCTGAAAATGAAAAAAAAGGCCAGCATGAGAAGAAAAATTTGTTCTAACTGTAAATATTTTTATGCTAAACATATTGCTTTAGAAGTGATGATACGAATTAACATTAGTAGTCATGTTTAAAGCGAGAAATCGATCAGACACTTAATATTAATTACCTGTTTTATTAGAACTCGCTTTCTAATGTCTCGGGATTTTGTAACTGACTTTAAACTGTTGACTTTCCGAGACGAGATCTTCAAATTTGACTATAGCTCACGAAGTAATATACGAAATTGAAAAGAGAGAGAAAATAAAAGAGAATTTATACTTTTTGTCTGTTATAAAACATGGTACACTAAAATTTTTAATCGAACTTTTCTAAACACTTTGTATTAGTTTGACCTATCTATAGAGATCTACAATTGAAATATAACGATAGGGACTATGAGGCTTCTACAACGAGAGAGAACAATACATTCAGACCCTGTTAATAATATCCATTGAAGAGCAAGACTAATTCACTGGTAGCGTAATCTCCAGCTCAAACATCAAACTCAACGATAAATTCAACACGAATAAATGATAGTTTAAAAACTAAAACACGCTTTATTGTAGTTCGACTGAATAGAAATTAAGTTTGAAAATCGTACGACATATAGTAGTATTGACTCGAACTAGGCAGTAATACCTAATAAAGAATAAAAGTATTAAACGAGAAATGAATTCAATGAGGGTAAAAGCGGGTGTCTATAAATGTATGAATTGTTATAATTCTAACTTCCATTCCGGAAAAGCTTCATGTAAGTCAGTACAGCACCGCTTTACCACATAATCCATTTTCCTGTTACTTTTATTCTAATTAACATTATTTTACTTTTAGTTCGATTCAGTAAGTGCGTTTTAGTTTTTCAACTATAATTATTTAAACACACTGTAGACAAATCAAACAATTACTGGCCATATGCTTGTTTTTCATCTACAAAATTAGTCAGCTTCCCAATCGTTTTGAAACAATCTATTTTCTTGAATATTTTCGCCAAGTGTATATGAAAGATAGTTAAATTAGTTCCATTCATGAAATGGTTTATAATCTGACTGTCTATTATCACTAATCAGAAAATATTTAATTTAATTCACATATACGACATCGACACCATAAAGCAAATGATATATCTGATTTTAACGTTAATTTCCGCTATAAATAAATGACCAAAGCAGGGCCAGCGATCAAGACTAAAGGTTCAGGCCAGCAAGAATACATTTAATGGAATAATGATCTGGGTTATCTCGGTTTAAGAATTCCACACATTTAAACATCCTTTTTACCAATTCATTTCATTACAACTCAAGCCCTGAGATTTACTCTCATATTTTGTTTCTCTAACATCCCCAATTACTTTCTCTCCGAATCTTTTATTTATTTTCGATCGTAACTTTGTCCCAAGCATTGAGTCGCTGCCAAAACCCCGGTCGAGCCGAAAGGTCGTTTTGTGTCAGCCACGAGAAAACCTGATGGGATGGGTTACTGATTGACTCACCCAATCTATTGCGGGCGTATGTGCGTGCAAGGATGGGATTGTCGAGTTTACTGGGATCACCGCATCAACAAAAGCAGGGCGTTGCACTGGATGAGTCACAGTGAGCGCTAAATTGTGGAGAATTGATCGGATAAAGGTCTATCAGCGCACAAGCCATGCGGGATCTCAAAATGCCTTATAGCGAATATTAAGTTTATTTTTAATAGAAACATGACGTGGGTTATTTTATGTTCATAGTTCAGAAAATTGCCTGGTGGACCACAGGCCGAGCTTATAAATGATGGGTTGTCGAGATGGGATTGTTAGTGCACGATATCAGAAAATATTGTGCTGCATTTTTGCATGCAATGTTTCCTTGAGAATACAACAGAAAATAAACTACAATGGTTCTCGATAATCTGGAAGTTAAGGGACCAATAAAATTGAATCATCGAGAGTCTGAATTACTAAGAGGGTAAGAGAAAAGTCTGAACTTTACTAACACATTTAAAGTTTAAATTATAATAAAACGCTGCATCAGTCTATGTATAAATTGCTTTCAACATTTTTAGAAAAGTACGTAATTAAACAGTAAACTTTATACAGAATTTAAAGTCATGTGTTAAAGAAGAATACATTTCAGTGTTCTTCCACTTTCCTTCCATTCCTCATTGAAACGAAATCGCTTGCTCAGGTTCCTCAGACACCGCCCCAACACCATTGGTTTTTCGCTGTAGGTCCAGTGCGGCCATGCCCTATTTGCGCCACATGCAAACATATACCACAGATGAGTTATAAATAATTTTAATAGTCCAACGCAAAAATCCATTTATCTTTTCACAATAGCGAATCCATTTTTCTGTACACATGAGTAGCAAGCCATGTTAAAAGACGATATGATGGCTGACAACAGATATAGTTATCTATTGTCCTCTAGAAGAAGAAAAGCAATAAAAGTGTTTTTCCACCTGAGGAACTGGGAAACAAAGAAGGGGTAGCAGATTGTAGATGGTGATCAAGGCTACCTACAGGGGGACACCAGAGGCAATATAACACAAAGCATGAAAGTCTAACCTGTTTTACAGGACCCAAATATAAGTGTCGAAAGTTTTATAAGATAACTTCGAATTGCGTGTTAACTGACCAGCCACAGATTTTGCTTGAACATTGAGTGCATCAAACGTATTGTTTTAGTTCGAAAATATCAAGAGTTTTCCGAGGGCTGAGATAATTCGAATTAGCGAGAATGACTGTATATATATTCTAATTCAAATGACACTAAATATAAAAATATAAAAACCATTCATTTATATACGCTTTAAAACTCAGTTTGTTCGAATGCACCACATCAACTCAAACAATAAATTGAATCAGAATTAAAGCAAAAACAAAAATGTGTATCAAAACATAAAAAAAATTACGCATGTTATAATCGTATTAAAAATTAATGCATTATTTGTGAACTAAGTTTTCAGCACACAACATTTACTTTATAAAATATACCGTTTAATCCTTTTTAGATATTCAGAAGACTCGAAGTGAAGAAGTTAATGTAAAAATATTGAAATAAATAAATAAAGCATTGTACTGGGAATAAAGACAAACATTCCAAACCGTATCCTAATTTTTTCATCAATTGAGAAAATTGTAATAATTTTTAAATTGCTCATATTAAAAATAATTTTATTTTTTAGAGAATTTTTTTAAAAAAAATTGTTTTATGAAACTTTATTCTGTGGTGCATATCGATTGCTGAAGTTGCTTTTTGATTTCTAGGAAAAAACCAAATTTATCTACCTATACTTGTTTTTACTGTTTTTTTAGTGAAGAGAGTGTACAGAATATTTTTTATATTTCAAGAATTTATTTAAATTGTTGATAAAAGAGAAAATCATAAGCTAATTAAAATGAGTAAAAATTAACATTTTGGCCATAGATAAATAAAATAAAACAATAATAGGTAAAAAACAGATGATAAATGTAAAAATGCAGAGGAATAAACACATTATTGTATTTACATCAATGATAAGAATTTAGAATACAAGAAAATGAATTCTTATCAGTAAGAAAGAATATTCTCTCTTAAAAAATAAAATATGTTGCTGCCAAACGCAAAATAACACGATCTGCGCTTTTTGAATTAAACTCAGAAATATATAATAAATGTATTTATTCTTTTTTCTCAGAAATAATTTAATTAGTCTGCTCACTTACTCCAGATGTGATTAAATTTGTTTGTTTTGTTTCTATCACATGTTTCCGTGTGTAAGAACTATTAAAGGATCAAATTCCATGGAATGTATTAACGAGAACTCATAGAAATTCTTTCCCTGTTCTCATTCCGAATCACTATCCATTAAACTGTATTATGTTCACAAATCCGGATAAATCCAGTTTTATCCTCTGGCGATCTAGATTAAAAACAGTTAATCAATGCCGAATGTTCCAGGGTACTGTGTGTTTTGTTTCTAAGCAGTAAAATCGGTTCTCACTTTCAGGAATTAGACTATTTTATATCCCCCCCCCCGCAGTTTTAGATAATTTGAAAAAAGAAAATAGATCAAAGGGTCATTGTGTTTTTTTAAAAGGGAAAGGAAACCACCACAAAATAAATAATCATCTGCTTCGTTGTTTTTTAATACACAACAATGAACTTTTTTTTAAAAAAGTTTTATTGCATTTAAAAATTGTTTTTAATGTTGTTTAGTATGTTTTGATTTTTGTGTAAGGACTTTTTTAATTATTCTGTTTTTTGCAATGTATTGTAGCACTAATTGGTATAATTACTAGAAATGTTTTTGTGATGTTTTGTGAACAGTTTTAAAAACTTGAATGTAACATGAAGTTAAAGTAAGCCAAGTGTTTTTATTGTATTTTTAATGTGTGTTTCATAAAGTTCTATTATTATTTTATAGATGTTTATTTAAGTATTTCAATTGTTGTTATTGATAATAACACTTCATATATAATTCTTAACAATAAAAATACTAAAGAATTCTTTTTAAAAAAAATTTAATTGGGAATTTGAAGGAAGTAATTTTGCTATCACGAACAAATAATAAACAAATTGCTAAATAATACTGGAACAATTGTTACAAAACCGTTAAAGTAAATTTTGTTTTATTACTTCATCTCACCCCACTCCCTCCTTTAATTTTAAGAACAAATATTTTATTTTTATTTGCTTATTTTTTTGTGATTGCTTCTTGGAAAGTTTATTTTCTATTTGGACATTTATCAGAAAACCTTAGGCAAGGGAACAGAAGTGAAAGAGTTTTAAGAGAAGGAAGAAATGAGATCAAGTTTATTTCAGTTCGATTTTTCTTTTTTTCATGTCAGTTGGAAGAGTTTCACTTTGGAAGCGGTGCTCAACAAATAATTGTTTTGGTTCTGATTTTAAACAATAGATCTAGATTCACGTCTGTCTTTATAAAATGACACCAGGCTAAAAACATCTATCAACTAACTCATTTGAGGTAGAAAGGTCTTACCAGAACAGAGTGGAGAAATATTTCCTGCTGTGACCAAAAATAATTCTAAGTGTTATCATGATAAAATATTCTTTTATCCATTATTAGATAGTTACAGTGTATGTTTTGTGTTGCGTCATTTGCTTAACTTTCTGAACAATAGAATATTTTTTGCAGAAACGAAGTATATTGTCAAAGGTATTTTTATTTAATTTTCCTTTCTCTACTTCCGTTAAATAATGTAAGTTTATCCACGGTATCTTGTATTTTTCACGAGTGCATTGTAAAATATATTTTTAAACAATTTGTGGGGGTGGCCTATTTGGCACCCCTCTATCACCGTCTTGCCTACCTAAAGGTGTGGGAGGAAACAAAGCAGCACCAGCAACTTCCATAATAACAATTATTTTATTTCTCTTCAAACACACTTTATCAATCACAAGTGAAACTACAAAAAGAAACCCTAGGAGTGATATATATAGTGAGCAATCTAATCTCAATGCATAACTCTAAGTAAACACAACTAAGTGAACTAGACAAGGAGAACAAGCGTTAATGATCCGATAACTAAATCTAATTCAATCTATCTCTTAGATCCTCAGTCTAATAATTTAATATCTTAGCAACTAATTCCTTAACTCGCGCTATGTTTGTGAATGAAATATTCTAATATTCTCATCTACGTATCACCGCAACAGCCCTCCGGTTCCTTCTACCTTACATCTACAAAACCATGACTTTATATAGTCAAACTAATAAAAAAAATCAGGGTTTCTTCTTTACGGCCTGTGAATTAATGCGAATTCTAACCCCAAAGTTTCCCCAAGAAGATCAGTGGAAAAATGACGCGTATAGATCCGTCACAAATCTTAAAGGTCTGAACATGTCAAACCTTTAAGGATCTGTAAAACGAGACGCGTTTTGACATCCAATGCCGCTGTTTTCATAACGTTTGATAATGAAAGTTTCAGTTGCAGTTAGTTTTGGATAGATCAGGGGTAGGTAATTGTTTTCAATCGAGGGCCACATTGTAGAAGTAGAGAGAGAGATCACCAGAAAAGTTCGAAACTTTTTAAATTATTTCATTCATTAGTTCACTTTGCATCTCAAAAAATGGAAAAATTGTGCCGTATAAAAATCAATACATCTATGTCAAATAAAATAGTGTCAGTTTTAATTGATTTATTTGTTATACTAATTTCATATCATTTTTTGCTCCAAGCACATTTAATTTTAATCAGGCAAATGTACCCTATCACACTTTCCAAGAGTTTTTTTTAAATCAGGAGTGATATTGCTTGAAATTCTCTTCACAACCGGCAAGTTAAAGTAAGCCAAGTTGCATCTATAATTACTCTTATTGATCTTATGCAAGAAAAACTTAGTTCACAAATATATGTTGACCCAAATATAAAAACATTCTCTCTGTTTTTGGTTTTCGGGCTGTTTTGCGGGTCACAAAATAAAAATTTTAAAAAATTCTTTGAGGGCCGCAATTTTTTTACCCTTGGAATAGACATTTATTAGAATGTTTTCTTTGATAATGTCCAGAGATGTGTAATAATATGCAATTAAATCAAAGAAAAAATGCATAAATCGTGCTTTTTAGTATTTAGAAAAAATACACGTGATATAAACCAATGCACCGAAATTACTTTTAAATATTTTTTTTAAAAAACAAAAAAAAGTAAAAAATTCTTATAAATGGGGGAAATTTCTTGAACTCATAAAAATCACTAATTTAAATATTTGACTTAATTTATTTTTTAACAAGTATATTATTATAGCAAATGGTTGCATCCTCCATAATTGCGATCTAATAATAAGCTGTGGTTTATAAATAATATCTGTATCGGGTTAGAGAATTTTTAATTTTTTCCGCTTAAAAATTACGTTATTCCTTGAATTTCTCAAGAGATTAAATCATTGGTAAACATATGCTTTATTCATCCACTGGTTGAGCAATTTGTTTTTCAAGAATAAATTATATTCATTAAGTCTTTCACAACTACGGGAAACATTTCCCCCCATTTTAAAAATGGTGATTGCCGTATTTAATTATAACTTCATCTGCATTTTTTTCTATAGAATGTCAAAATAGAATGTATGCCGAATGCAATAACTTAAACGGGAATGTTCAGGGGGGGAAAATCAATTGGCGCCAATGAAAAAAAACATTCGTGGGTTATACACTGTTATTATTTCTGTTTATTGCGTCGTGCAGGGGCGTAGCAACAGCCGTATCAATGATACGGGGCCCTCAAGCTACAGGGGAACCAACTTGTGTAACTACAGTCCCATATTTAAAAAGGGCCCCGAAGGAATTTTGATACAGGACGCCAATTGTGTTGTGTAATAATACATTACTGTGTTTTCTAACATGTTTTATATTTTTCGGTAAGGATAATTTTGTGCAATATCAAAGTATATTTGAACAAATGAAAATAATGCCTGATAAGGTCAAATAATTCTGTGAAAAAAATAATTTTCCGTGGTCCATACGAAATTTTTATAAACTATAATTATGCATTTTTCTTTTGATTTTTATTTATTTTACGTTTAACCGAACTAAAATAAACAGTTGCGTATTAATATTTCTCTTAGCACCCTTATGGACTAGTAAGGGTTAAATCGAAATATTTTGAACACGATTCTTTATTTATCTTAATATTGAATAATGTGTTGAACTTTTTCTTATTCAAAATCTTTGTGGCGGGTGGATATTAACAAAGCGTCTGTAACGTTTTCGCTCCACACAGCTGCAAAATCGGCCAGCTCAGGTGTCGTCCGCGTCACTTGACCATGGTTCAAAAATACGCAGACCGTCCCCAAAAGCCCTCGTGTAGCTGAACCGTAGGACGTTAATATTCACTCACTCACTCGAGTTATAAGAGGTGACCACGCAACCCCAACCGAACGGAAAGACAGTCCGTTTCGGAACACCAAAAAGAACTGTTGTGTTTGCAAACACAACAGTTCATTTTGGTATGTTACAGAGTATGTCCTTTATAAAGGACATACTCTGTAGTATTGAAATAATCAATAATATAATGTTAATAATAGAATAATGATAGTAATATTAAATGTAAGTATTGTATTTAATAGTTGTGTCGACGTAAATAAATCATTTATGTGATTTCTTAACTCTCACGCTACTTATTAGAGATGCTACTTTAAGAGTCGAATTACTTATTATCGAATGGGTTAAATTCATGATGGTCATGTGATAAATATAATCACGTGATCTCCATTGAATTCAAAACAAACTGACGTTAGATTTGTAGTTGCCCAATTTGTAAAGTTAAAACAAAATTTTATAGATGTAAATTTTTTAAGGTGTTCAAACGTTAAAATTCTTGAAAAATCGAACGTGTTGGCAACAGCGAAGCGCATGAACTGATTGGATGGAAACAAACGATTGTGGTTATCATGTGATTGTGCTGTCACATGAATTCGATCTATTTAAAATCCTAAAAAAGGATATTTTAATTGGTGCTTTTATGATTGGGAATGTTCATTCATTGATTTTAATGATGGGTAGTTTAAGTTTAACTTTTATAGATTAAACGTTTTCTAATCCATCAAACTTTTAGAATTTATCACTCACTCTAAAAAAAATTAATGAAAAAAAATAATAAGGATTTGGAAAAATTAAATTAGAAAAAGGTATGTGTTGAATTTTTTTATTTATTCCATCTTTATATTAAGAAATTGTACATGATACTTCTAAATGCATTTCTTAACTTATATCCCTTAGAGCAGTGATACCCAACTCCCGGGTAGCGGACCGGTGACGGTTCGTGGATCAAATAGTACCAGGCCGCGCAAGGAAAATTGTATTATTTCTATTTTATTTGCTCTGGTGTATTTATCTCGGGTTTGTGCTGCTTTTTTTTTTGGAAATCACTTTATATTCCATGTTAAATCATTTTATATTAATTTTTTAGTGAAACTGTATTTTATTCTGAAGGCATGTTTATAAATACAATTCATTTAAAATTATTAAATCAAAATCTAAAATATAAACAATCAACATCCCACTCTCAGCGGGTGGCGATAAAATTATCAAAAGTTGACCGGTCCATGGCGATAAAAAGTTTGGGGAGAGTTTTAAATTTTTTGAAGCTGTGTTTATTGTGAGAGAGCAACTTTTTCTTTATTTTTAATCTATCTGTCTCCGAATTTTAGATTTTTTTTCCTTCCAAACTTTGTTTAATTTCAACCAATTCTAATACTTTGTGATATTTGCGCCATTTTCAATCTCGGCGGCATTTTGTATAAATATATAGACTACTCAATCCACTATATATATAAAACAGTTAAATCCTCTTTTATTTTCGTTCAGTTCGTTGCTATGACAACCGCCTTCATTCACCTCATTAAGTTAGCAGACTGGACGGCGATGCGCTTTCCGAACTGATTCTTTTTTGTTCTTAAAAGGAAATGATACGGAAAAGGACTTTTTTTAACGCTTTAGCAATTTTGTGACAAACAGTCTGGATTTCTTTTCAGGACAGTGGAAAATTAACATTTAAAAGCGAAGCTTCGAATATATTCCAAATATATTATGTGCTGAAATTAATTCAGTGACAAATTAAATTATAACGAAATGTAAAATGAAGAGCTCTTCTAATATTAGAAGTGATGATTAAATAATTCATTTGTACGCATATTTTCTATCGTTTAAATTTTGTCATTTAATTCAAAATAAAGTAATAATAATCTAAAAAAACAGCAATTTTTTCAAGAAATGAAAAATAAAGGCATAAATAAATAAAATATGTTGACAACAAAAGAATAAAAATAAATATTTTTTAAATATGAAAGAATTACTCAATTGTGATGAGAAATATAATCGATAAAATTACAAGGACTCTATCTGTGTGCCTCTCATTCTCTCTAACAAAATCAATTAGTTTTCTATTGATGTGTGAATGTTGTAAGAAAATTACAGCTGAATAATTTTCATTTCATGATTAAATTTGATGGTTTGGAACCCTGATACCACTTAAAACCTACCATGAAGAAGGGCCGATGCGCGTTAAATCTGTAGGCTCGAGTGACTTCCTCGTCACTTTGACAGAAATCCAATACTACAATGTCCATATACAAAAACTGCTCTAGCAGTTCAACTTCAAAGTGCGTTAAGAAATAATTAAATCAAGATCCTTTTTTTTTCTTCGTACAAGCAGTTTGGAACAGTGAAGAAGCAGTGTTGAATGTCTTATATTATCCAGCCCTGTACATACGAGCAAACGTAGAACGATGCCTATTCAAATCTTCGCAAATGGGAGTTGAAATCGTCATATAATTTAATAGATTTTTTTTTTACATACGTAAGTGTGTATGTATAAATATCGTTCCGTTCTTTTTAATGGTTTCTTTAGAGCTTTGATTTTTAAAAGAATGTTTTCAGATTATTCATTACAGTGTGTCTTGAAAGTTTTGTAACGCATTTGTTCACGTAAAAGTTTTTTAAAAAATAATCATTGAAAAACAGTTTATTTTTGTGATGCATTAAGTTTTTAAGTGGAATTTATTTTAAAGAGATATGTATTTCGTGAACCTGCACGTTTGTTTGGAACAATTTTTATTTGAAAAAAAAGTGTTTCAATTTTGGTTTCATAAGTCAGAATAGCCTTGAATACGACAAATTATGGTTCGATTATGTTCTCTCAATCGTCTGTTTTATGTTTACTTTATTCTCTTAACGATTTCTAAGTATTCACTGTCCATCTATTTCTTATTGTAAAATATTTAGTTCTGGTGAAATTCCTTTTTTTAGTTCGAACTGACTTTTAATTGACTCTTTAAATTATACACTAGTTACAGATATTATTTAAGTTGAAAATGCTCTTCCATATTATTATCGTCTGCTTTAATTCAATAATTCATATGACTCTAATTTATCTAATTATTTAATTTATTTGCTGATATGTAATCGTTTGCTGTTAAAATTATGTTGCTTAAATTGACATCTTTTGTAAATATTCTAAACATGTTTTTTCAGTTGGAAAAAAGAATTATAATTCGTAACCGACACTGGTTTAACTTAATATATCATTAATTTTTATGTATTTTTGAGATATTATCATTCATTCGGAGTTTTTTATTTTTATCATTTGAGTGATTATAAGAATAAAAGTCTTCCGTAGAATAAATTTTAACTTATTATTCACATAATCTGTGCAATATCCTCAATACTCGCTTCGCCCTTGACTATTGCTTTGAAAATACAAACTTTTTAGTTCCTTTCTTTAAATCAGAGGTTCTCAAACTTTTTAGTCTCATAGACCCCTTGCCCTGTTTTCCAGTTTAAGGTAGACCCTTGCTCTTAATTAATTTTGAATTTTTGCAAATTTATCAACTTAAATGTCTTTTTGACAGCTTGTACTACTATCCTACTTTAAAAGAATTAAATTTATTGAAGTATAATGTTTAAAATGTAAAAAAGCACATGTTAATTAATTAAATTAAAAGTTAATTAATAAAAAATGTTAAATTAACTAAACGACAAACAAATTATTTTAATGGGAGGGATGAATCTCTAGCACTACAATATCAAATTTTCAACATTTGATATCAATCTTGTTTGGTTTAACCTTATATCTCCTCTGTTAGTATTGTCCAGTTTTTTTTTTTCTTTATTATTATTTTGTTTTGGAGATTGGCCCGTGCTGAAACTCCTCCACACAAACTTCTTCATACTAAAAATGAAAAACTTCCTCATGATATTCTATAAGTCAGGACAAATAACAGGTTTGATTTTTCAAAGCCAAAATTGTTGGCATGCATTTTTAAACGTTAAGATCTTCATTAGCGCTTATTACGATCAGTTCCTATTTTAATGTGACATTTTTTTCAGTATGACCGTAAGAATTCATTGCTTACTGTGGTATTGCCATAGTCAAAGCATTTTCAAACCTGGTTTCAAAATCTGAATAAAAGGCACTTAAATGTTGAACGTAAGGTAAAACATTCTGACGAATTGTTTGTGCCAAATTTAGAAAGAAAAAAAATTCGGGGTCTCCAGTATTACACTTTTTTAGCTTAACTCAGGAAAGAAAAGTTGAAATGGTTCTTGTTTCAGTAAAATTTATGCTATCACCTTGTAAATGCAAATTAGCCTCGTTATAAATTTAGTAATTAAATCTGTTAAATAAGTAAAATTTAGTTTCCACTTGATTATAAATTTTCTTTTAAAACTAAAGTCACAATCTAGTTTAATGAGAGCCTCTATCATAGACCCCCACTTACTCCTCATGGACCCCCAAATTAATTTTTGGCTGACATAGACCCCTTAGAGGTTATCATAGACCCCTGGGGGTCTATATAGACCACTTTGGGAATCACTGCTTTAAATGATTTTTTGGAGGATTAGTTAGTGAATATCAGTTTCAAAATGTAGATAAAAAACATAATTATCTTCATTAGATGCTTTGACTTCGATTTCTGTGCTAATATATCAAGAGTTTTTCATAAATAAAATACGAGTATGCATTCTGTAATTTTCATGTAGTGCTACTTCCACTTTTTTTAATTTTAAGTAATGCTGTTATCTAAGCATATGTTTATAAATAAATTGTCTTATACACATAACAACCATAAATCCAAATGTATTCTTAAAGAAAAGCAAATAATGCCCTTGTGTAGAGAAAACGAATAAATAACCTTTCAAGAACAAGAACTCTTTAAAAATTTCGAAACATTATCTCTAAGAACTCGCAATCTATCATGCAATTTCGGATAAGAGATAACCTTTTCGTTATCACTGTAGTCTTATGATAAGTTCAACACACTAAAGCTGATTACTACACACCGCTGTATTTTAATCGAGAGATAACTAAGAAAGGATAGAAATAAAAACAATTTTTTTCCTGAGCTAATAACCTGGGGATTCTTCTATCCTGTTTGATGTACCGAGAGCTTAGAAATCGCAGCTGTGACGAAACTTTTTCACGAATTTTGTCGAAACTTCTTCGAAGTTGTTGTCAACAAACTATTCTTCCCAGGTATGATTCACACTGACCTGAAATAGTTCCGGAACTCCCTGGGGGTCGGTCAGGAAGGTAGTGTATGTCGGTGTCTGATGTGACCTTGAAATACGACCTTTGCTATGGTTATGGTGGTAAATTGTGCTGGGGAAAGTTAAAGAATTCCATCGCTACAGCAAACCCGTTTGTCAATTGGAGGCTTCGATTTTGCTTCTAGGTATATTTAATTTATCGATAAATAAAGTTATTTTTCTCTCTCTCTCGATAAATAGATCATGTGCTTAAAATTTCCCTGGTTTTTTTTCTTTTCTTTCTTTCTTTTTTTTTTTTTTTTTTTTTGTCAATGTTCTGACACAAAGGATTTGTCTCTCTCTTTTTTGCTTACTTTTTTCGTAAAAGTTATAAATTCGTCCACAAGTATAATTTTGTTGTCTAACTCTTATAAAATTTACTTTTAATTCGAGTATTTTTATTTTTCTATTATAACCGAGATGGAAGAATTGTGACCAACTTTAAACTTGTTGAAGTTAGACACGAAAATACCAATATTTAAGAAATATTTGGAGAAACTTAGTTTAAGGTGACAGTGACTACGTTCGGACCCATGATTTTAAAAAAGCGTATAAATGATACTTTTTTTATATTTAGTGTTGTTGAATTCGCATATGCATATAAAATTGTTTTAAAACTATTATTACAAAAAGAAATTATTTAAATGCAACTTTTTGGCAAAAAATGAAAATAGAATGACATTTTAAAAAGATATCTTTTTATGAAAAATACTTGTGTATTAATCGTATTTTGCCTTTGTATAGATAAGACTTCTATATGGGTGTTGACCTAAAAATTTTGAATAAATCACATTATTTTCAGAGTTACAATGAATTCAAATAATAATGGGTGTTTTTTGTTAAAATTTCTCTAAAATATGAATAAATCCACTTTTAAATTAGTGTTCCAAAAATCTTAATTCGATCTTGGTATAGAACAGGGCAGCAAAATTACTTGCGGTGATTGGTATACCACCTATATGGTGCTACACTGAGAAAATTTTGTAATTCAAAGCGCGAAATTAATCATTTACGTAAAATATTTTTGGAGTCAATTAGTATTTAACAGTAAAGTTATATATTTGCAGAAATAAATCCTACAGTTTGTAAGATCAGATTAATCCAAATATCTATCTGTTTCACAATAATTTTTTAAGAGGGCAAACATATGATGGTTATAAACCTATGAATAGACTCATTTCTCGCCATATATGAAGAAATAGAGAAGAAACATTTTTGAATATCGGAAATAACTTAAAGTGGAAGATAAAATAAAGCTTGAATATAGAATATATTGTTATTTATGGTTTGGGAATTCTAGCAAAAGCTGTAATTCTTAGCTGCTATAGATACAATTTCAGCTGAACCTATAGCATCTATTTTTATCTCGTACATTTCCGTTCTGAAGAGGAAAACATGGTTACTGTTTCCTAAACTTCCATCAAGTGGATTTGTTCTGTCTACCTCGAACAGGAATAGTGCCTTTTATTCAAAATATACGGTTTCATTAGGTGTACATTTCTTGCGCGACCAGACTAAAATTCAAAAGAATAAGAATAATCAAATCGCTGTTATTCTGCAAAATGATTGAAAATTTGTTCTTCAGGCTTTGTGCCAGACGATTTTTTTTTTTAATGTTTATGAATGAATTTAAGATAATTCCTTTCAGAAACGAATTTTAGTAAAATATTGCAGTCTTAGAAATATAAGGTAAAGGTTTTATATTCTAATTGATTATTATTAATTAAAATTTAAGGAAGTATGGTCTCAAAAGACTAAAATATCTAATTTTTTATTTCATCTTCATTAAATTATTTACAAATGATCTCGTTAATATATGTTTAGAACAAATAAAAAATAACCTTCGTGTTCGAAAGTGTAATATCACATGTTTTAAAAAACTTCTATTCAAATATAAACATTAAATTACGAATTTGATGCACTGGGTTTTTAAATTGAATTATTAATAGAGAAAATTTTCTATTTTCCAAAGCTTTTTTTCCCCTTCAGAAGAAACAACAAATAATTTTTTTTTTTCTTTTATGAAATTTATTAATACATTATTAAAATCAAAAGAAATTTCAAGGGTCAAAATTAATGTTTTATTTTGTTTATTATTCAATAAAAACTATACTTTTGTGACTTTCGAGAAAAATTTGAATTTCGTGGAGCATTTTTAAAAAATAAATTTATTTTCGATAAAAAGTTAAATCAATACATTGTAAGTCGAAAAGCCATTGAAAAATCTCGAGTTCCTTTACCAAAAAAGGGCTATTTATGTTTGGAAAATATTACAGTTAAAAATTTGTGTGTTTATAATAGATAACATTTAATTGAAATTTTTTTAAACAAAAATTTTTTTGCTCGTAAATCTATAGCGTTTTATTATTATTAAAATCTTTTTGACAAAAATTATTTTTGTGTTACTTTATTTTTTAGATATGGAATAAGTTTTTATTGAATGTTCTAATTTGGGAAGACATAAAATTATCTGTCAAGGAAAAAAAATGGTACTTACGTACTATCGCAACAGTGCCAATGCATCAAGATAATTTGACAAGATGGCAACCCCGATTTCACTTGTGTCGTACGCATTGAATTGGCAACCATGTGATTCATGTCATATAATGTGTTGCTAATAGGGTTGCGATAATGAGCAAATACCAGAAAAAATGAAATGTTTAATAGTTGATAGAATATAAAATAGTCTGCTATTATCTGTAGTAATATATTATTCCATTTTATCTGTGTAATTATTACGTAGTAATCTGTAAAAATTTATAATTAATTATATGATTATTTTGCCCTCTGTTATATAAATATTTCAACAAAATTAAGATTTATTTTGTGTGTTCTCCTGATATAAAAACTGTTACCTTGGAAACCGTGTATCTTAAAATAATTGTAATCTGTACGAAAAATTCAAATTACATTTAAATTTCATGAATCTTGCAATAATATTATGTAATTTCCTTTTTATCGTTCCATCATGTCTAACGCTATTTCTGATGTGTATTTCGTTCTTGTTTTAAGCGGGTTTTTTTTTAATTGCTGAGTAAATATTTTTGCTTTTAAAGATTTAATAGAGATTCAGATTTTTTTACGCTAAATGTTCAGAATTTTCATTACAATTAAATGTTAATTTTTTAAAAAAATTATAGTGATGACGAGCATAACAAGTAACATTTAAAAAAATTGTTTAAGCCTCATAAATGTGACAATCCTGTTTGTTTTTGTCCCAACTCTTACAAAGATTTCTTGCGTTATGTAAAAACCCATTTAACATAGATATTTTCTATTTATTACTGATAATTGCCCAGATTTCATTTGAAATCCACTAAATGAATGTAATAGATCTTCTATTTAAAAAATACAACATACATTTTTTTTTTATCTTTTTAAAAAATGTTTTTGTTCTAGTTGTTAAAGTAACAAACACATCTGGCTGTCTAATTTTCCCCCGACATAAAGATCTTGTTACCAGTGGCGTAGCTAGGTATCAAAGGCCCTGGTGCGAAAAATAAAAAAACGAGGGCCCTATCTTGGTTGGATTTTATCAAGTAAAAATGTAAAAATATGTTAGTATTTTAAATATACAAAGCTACTTTAACATCAGCTCTTTATCGTGCACTGAAGAACATAGGAAAGCAAAGCTACATACTACTTACATGTATGTGTATGAGTTTTCTTGAGTGAACTTTAGAAGATTTGACTCGTAATAGACAGGAAAGGATACAAAAAATATGCATAAACAAGAAAATATAACACAATATTATTATAATTATTAAAAAAAGACACCCTTATGAAAGAACAGAGGAGGGGGGTGGCAAAATTACATCAGTGTATTGCAGATACTAGATTGCGAAATACTAAAACAAAAAAACAGCTTATTTTGAGGGGGGGGGGAGTTCCCTATAGTTCAAAATTACTTCCAACTGAGTTGCCCTGATTATAGATATGTTGCAAATTTTTATATTAATATCTTAAATATGGGGGAAAGTATTGCAAGTTCGGATTGCTTGGTGGTCAGGATCTGAGGGCCTCCCTGAGCCTGAGGACCCCGGTTCATGGCACCACCTAGCCCATTGGTAGCTACGCCACTGATTGTAACCGTACTCTATGTACCTTGTGAATTTGAAAATCGATGAAATGCCGAAGTCGACATTAGAACAGATATCACATCTACGCCACACCACCGTAAAGATTAATTGAAAAGTAGGTACTTATGTCAGGGGCGTCTTAAGACTTCTTGTAGCCCTGGGCCCTTACGTAAAAGTAGGTCCTGGGCCCATACATAAATGGAGGCCCCCTCTATGATCCTTAAAAGTAGAGAGTGCATGGTATACGTAGTCAAATATTCGTGAAAAAACTAACACGAAACAAATTAATGTGAATGACTTACAATCGCGCAAACCAGCTCAACCAATTATTGAATAAGTAATGAGGGAAAATGGTGGTAGGCCTACGCCTGTATATGAACGAGGGGCATCAGTTGATATATCGTCCAAAATTCCCGACTTTCAGAAAATAAAATCAGAAATAACATTTGACCATTGAAATTATTCGAATTATGATCTTGTTAAGATTGAGTCGAGAACGAGACGAGGCCCCCATTGCAAGGTGGCCCATGCCTTAAGACGTCCCTGACTTATGTATAATCCCGTCGACCATTCAATTGGCGATGATTTTGAAGAACTAGAGCGAAGATTTCCAAACAAGGCTACACTGGGATGCCCGGGAATGAATTTTCATCCAGCATTTGGAGACGGGTTTTTGATTTGGCGAGAATGGTAGACGTTATAATACATTGGTACTAAAAAGGCTTTCACATTGTTGTGTAGTTCATTATCACTAAGCAAATCGATGCTCTTAGACTTATAAAGTTTTTCGATTTCACGAGAGAATTTCTAGGAGATATTGCGTTTGAGCTTCAAGAAACATTAATCCAGACAAAACAGCCTATAGCCAACGTGGCCAGTGGCGTAGCGTACACCCCCTCATTGCGGGGGAGGGTAGGATTCTAGGGGGCCACAGTGTGACTGACGCCAAGTACGTACCCTTTATAAGATCCGTGCTTTTAAATAACTGCACATACTTTTCATGATGTTCTCATTTTGGATGACGTGGAAAGAGGAGTTGCATTATTCATTTCCTTTTCGTCATCGGAATTTGCATCAATAATATTTTTTTAACTTCAAATAAACTCCAAAATGTCTTTGTCTGCCATAATTGGATCTGTACACACATAATCATCACCTACTGCAATGAATTATTTCCATGATGTACAATAGGACAGTCCAATAATCAGTGCCGGTTTTAACTCATTTTGGACCCTGGGTGCAGAAAATCTATGGGCTCCCTTGGCACTGGTGGATCCGAGGAGGGGCTCTTAGATCCGGTTAAATCCAGCTTATTTGGAGCCTTCCAGGTCCCGACCCCCTGAACACGCTCCCCAATAATACACTGACAATAATACAAAAGCTTTCTCGAACATTTCATTAAGTGTTGGCTCAGTTTCAAAGTCCTCCTTCTCCAGAAGGGAAATCTTTTCGTGTTAAGCAATTTTCGTTTCATGTAAAGAGAACAAAAACGCATGAAAACACATAGAAGCTTGTCGGGACCGTTTTATAATTTCGTGTTAACCATTATTTCGTTTTTAGCGTTTTCGCGTTGAAAGTGTTTCACTGTATATAGAAAAAATATATCAGTATAGATTACTAATTTTTAAAAATAATAATTTAAGGGATAAACTCCGAAATTTAAGAGAGCTACCGAAAGTATAAGCCAAAAAATAAGAGTAGGGGGGGGGATTCTTAATTATTTCTTGAATGAATTAAAAAATTTAAAATTATAGCTCATAACATAATTATTTCATTCTGTCGAATACCCATACTAAAAACCATTAAACATGTGTCTCTAATAAATAAAAAAAATCCTGATGTTTTTTCCATGAAATTTTTTATCTCGCTTACAGAAAATTCATTTTTTTACTACATACAAAGATTATCTTTTAATATCATAAGGCATTTTCTTTACATTCTAATTTGCCTGCATGTTTCCGGCAATTGTATTTTATGACAGAATATTTTGTAGGATTATCGGATTTTTCAAGGTCAATGAAATCGTCAACATCCATTGTAGACATTAAAATTCCAAACCACACTCAGTAGTTTTGCGATCAATAATACTCGCGAACGAGGTTATAAATCATTTATGTTTTCTCCAGATCCCCTCTATGGTGTGATGCATATTGCAACGCAAAAGTAAATATTTTTATCAATAAAAATGCTTAAGTATACACATTTGTCTGGGTAAAAGCACTTCTGCAGGAGTTAAACTGTTTGTAGACGTGCAGTCTGGATAAATTCATGTATTATCGGCTTATGATATAGGATTTATAAGGAAGGAGGGGGAGATATGGTAAAGTAAATTTCTTGAAAACGATATAAATAAAAATATTTTTAAAACTTATTATAAAGGATGATATAATTGATGATAAAAGATGTTACCAACTTATTGCACAGCGGAACTTTACTCAGTAATTTCATCATGTATTAGTTCAACTGGTTATTAGCTTAACCTTAAAAAGTTTTTGCCCTCTAGCAGCACGTGCTTTAATGTCACAAATGATTTAGAAATGTTTGTATACAAAATGCTAGTGTGCCGTGAACTGACACGTGGAGTTCTTGAAATATACTGATTTTTTCCAATATCTATTATTCCTTTGCTCTTACCATCTTGGTAACTGTGAATCGAATGCTTTGCGGTTCTTAATATACATATACTGGTGTTCAAAATTTAGAGAATTTTTAGATTTTGTCGAAAATCTTCAGAATTGTTGTTGTTGTCGTGTATGACAGAGTGCAAAGGACACTTGTCATAATTGAGGATTGCCAGAGCTCCGAGAGGCTAGACTTTTGATCATTTTAGTCGCCTTTTACGACACGCATGAACTTACGTTGGGACTATTCTACTCCGGGACAGATTTTAATGAAATTCGGAATGTATAAAAGATACCTGTAATCTGTAATATTTTAAAAAAAGGAGTACAATGTCGAAAACAAGAGTTAAGAAAAGAATACATGCACTTTTAATCAGATTGGCCACCCCTATGCCACTGGATGGACCTCAACACCTTAAAAAAAATTAGAAGTAGCCTGTACCTTGGAAGAGTCTGCTCACCCCTGTTATAGACAAATTTTTCAATGTCCTACTAAAAATATGTAAAGATTCAATCCGTCTCTTGGGGATATGATTTTATGGTTGTGAGTTCAAGTTCTAGTTCTATCCTCGTTCTGAATGTTGTATGTTACTGCACGTTAAATCTAACAGATTTGAAAGTTCTTATGTAGCTTGGTGTTAAAATTACTAGAATGAGATACCAGCTCAGGTTCACCCATGTCACTTCATCTGATTCTGAATTATGATATTCGATCAATAGTTCTTGGATGATGTGTTTTTGACACCCTTTTATAAGCTTCACTTGTATGTAACAGAATCTTTGAACTCAATTTTTACCCACTTTAAAAGGTCAGATTGTGACGGATCTATCCGCGACTATATTAACACCTTGGGGACTCTTGTGGGGAAAAATACTTTTATTCAACCAACTTTCGCCGACCAATAAAGGGTGATTATGTAAATGAAGTATATTATATATAAATTCTGTTTTCGTGAGTTGGAGAGTTGGCAAGTAGGAGTTAGCAAGGAGTTTACGAGTTTGTTTGTTAGTTGAAGATTGAAAAATAGTGGAATTATTAAGAGGTTTTGGAGTTGTCCAGGAAAACGGATAACGGAAAGTGGACCCGACTACATTGATCAAATCCCGATAAAGATCGCCTGCAAGATTCAAGTATAGGATCCGCTGCATAAAAAGTACAGATATCGTGAGCTTCTTTAATTAGAAATTAGCTTATTAGTGTGTGGCGTAGTTTATATTGAGCGTATTTAAGCTATAGTTGAGAGTCCGTAGTATTATCCCCGTGTTAGTGAATCTCACCTCCGCGCTCTACTATTTGATTACCTATCTTAATTAGAATGTTATTGTGTCTGATTAATATTTTGGTAATAATTAATTAAATTAAAATCATGTCTGTGGATCATTCAGTTTCTCCCACACACCTAGCCGGGTTTGCGGGTAGACAAGGGGTTTCAGAGGCAAGCAGGAATCGACTGGCATTACAAGATATATTCGAATTTTTGCTTACTTGTCCAGGACCGATGACAAAACAATAATTTAACAATAATTTTTGTTCCATTGTCCTGATCAGGATTAACGATTTCCCATTTTCAGATCTCATCTCGCATCTGGCGACTAATTTCAGATCCCATTTCCAGATTTGGAGACAAAAAGATTAAGTTACAACTTGGTTCAATTAACTATAAAAGGGTGTTTTTTGGGTTTTTTTAAACAATAATTTGTAAGCCAACAAAACTCCGAAATACGGGTGCAGCAATTTATTGTACAAATATTTTTCATAGAGAGTATGGATTGTAAATGTATTTACAATAGGTAGAGTATTGCTCTCAATATGATTTTTTAAATTTAAAATATATATGTCTTTGTACATTTATTATTATGTTTTCTCAGAACAAGCTCTCGAAACTTAATGTATAGTTTTATGTAGCTATATTTAGAAAGACAATTTCTATCTGTTTGATTCAACATCGATTTAAATTTGCGCTGTTATGTGTTTGTAGTTTTGACTCAAAAATTGTTTGAAAATAGTTCGTTGTATACGGGAAAGATAATGCTTGTGTGTAAGACATCAATATTTGTACAGCAAACTAAAACATAGCAATAAGTAGTAAAAAAGGTGTATATATTCTTTTACTACTAAAGGTATGCAGTAAAATACGTTAAACGCGAAAACGCTTGAGATGAAATATCGGTAAACAAGAGATAATGCAATGCTCCCGACATACTACTATGTATTTAATGCCTTTTTTTCTCGTAACACGAAACGAAAATCGCTTAACACGAAAAGATTTCCCTTCTGGGAATGCACAAAAAACTGAAAACACCAGAGATATAAGAGGGGTGTGAAATGAAAGAAAAATGGTTTCGCATTATTTTTCTGTATTATTTTACTGTCCTACTGTATCATCGGAAGAATTCGTTGCAGTAGGTGATGATAATGTGTGTACAGCCCCAATTATGGCAAACAAAGACGTTTTGGAGTTTGTTCAAAGCATAAAAACTATCATTGATACAGATTACGACGGCGAAAATAAAATGAATAATGCAGCTCTTGTTTCTAAATGAAGAACATCATGAAAATTATGCGCAGTTATTTAGACGCCCATTTCTGTGGTGAAATGAATAACAAAATGGGCGACATCAAACGATTTGGTGTTAAAAAAAGGCAATGCAAAGAAAAATATATTGTTTTCTGAAAACTCAGTATGTTTTTTCCCCCAAAAATCTTGAATTCTTTGTATTAAATTTCATTAAGTTCTTGTGAATGTTTTTGTTTCATTGATTTTTAATACATGCATATACACATGCCTATGAAAAAAAATGTACTATTATAAACTTAATTTTGTTGAATATATATATTTTTTTCAATATCCTTTAACACGAAATTCTTTTAACATGAAAAAATATTTCAGTCCCCTCAGATTTATGTTAAATGATTTTCACTGTATATTCTTTTACTACTGATTTCTACTAATTCTTTTACTACTAATTACGAAAGAAAGAACATTGTGTCGAAAACAACAATTTTAATACGTCGCCCGTCCGGTATAGTGGTTAGTACCGCTAACTGCTGTGCCGTAGGGCCTAAGTTCGAATCCCGGAGAAGGCATGGATGTTTGTAAATGTATAGTGCCTTCGCGGCATGGGGGTACTCTAAATAGTCGTCAAGCTGCAAGTCCTCTCGTGAGGTTGGTGGATGGGGAAGAGAGGTGGGAGGCCCTTGACAACTCCCAGAGTGTTCTCCCTCAAAATTGGGGTGGAACCGAGCCAAATCGTACTGTCACCTGCATGGTGCTCAAAGCTACGGCTAACGGCAGGCGTACAATCTAGCCCAATGCCATGATGAATTTCGTGGGCCTCGATCTGACTACGTCAGACAGGTGGCATTAACAACAACAACACATTTCAGGGTACAACACAAATTTTGCTTTTTGATTCGATATTATTTAGTGAAAATAAGATATTGGGAATTCTTTGGAATTGCGTTTTATGACTGGATACATGTAAATGAATTCAAAATACGAACGTTCGTTGATTTTTGTTTGTTTTTTTACTTACTATTAATGGTTTATTTATTTATTTTTTGAAACATTGGTTTACATGAAGTGGTGCGTTTTGTGTGTGAATACATATGTTATAAATTTGTATAACGTTCAGTGTCAACTTTAGAAAAATTAGAATAATAATCATAAACACAATAATATGTGATATAATTACAATTATATATCATGTAATCAATATTTCGTGTGTTATAACACGAAAATATATAATTTATGATGTATGAATAGAGAAAATAGAAAAAGGCATGTGTATATTAACTCAGCTAGAGTTCAAAGAAGCATGCATGTAGAGAACTGCTGTCATCCTTTGAAGTTGCACATGGCTTAGAATTACAAGATCTTGTTCCCAATACCCCTTTGGCTTTTAGTCGATGAAAATTTTAATTTAACTAAAGCATATGAAAACGTAAATTGCAGTTTTGGTTCAAAGCATTTTTCAACTACATCAAATTTTCGAAGAGAAGAGGATTCGTCTCTTTTAAAAATAAAAACCACCGGAGAACACTTTTTGAAACAGAAATGCAAGACCATAATTCCGTTTGAAGTCTTTCAGTAATCTGCCTGCCGTATTAATTTCAATTTACGTATGATGTCATATTTAAATAAGGCGAATCTTTAAAGTATTCTGGGTTAAAAGGCAAGGATTTTAATTTTGGATCTTTTGGCATCTTGTTGGCGACATTCAGTAATTTCTGTTGAGCTTTCATGAAATTCGTCTTCATCATGTTTTAAAGGAGAGATTCCTTTAAATTTTGGTTACAATTACAGTAGAGCGTCGCTTATCCGAATCAATTGGGACCGGATACCGTTCGGATACGCGATTGTTCGGATAACCGAATGTGATACATGCCGTATCTGAAACCAGACACTATACGAATATTAAAAATCATCACATGCGGGAAACGTGCTTGAAGAAAAGGCCAAATAGTTGCAAAATGTCGCAATTTTACCTTGATTGTTGAAAATAATCACTTATTTTTCGCTGTACCATTGTACACCTTTGTTTTTTAGCTGCATGGTCTCTGATTCTCTTGAGCTGCAGTAGTTGAGTAGGACAGCACTCTGGTTGTTGTTCGTACCACTCCATAACTGTCTCTAACGCAGAAACGCGTCAGCATTTGATGGATCCTTGCTACTTTCGTTGTTGTTGTTGTCCTCGTCTTCTCCCGTTTCATTGTCGACAGGGTCGGATTCTTCTTGCACGGAAGTGACAATCTCGTCATCATTTAGCAAGTTTACCAAATCACACAACTGAAATATTCCTCAAATTACCTTTACCCCGTCACTTCTGGCCTCACATGAAACAACTGTTGAGCATTGCACTGTTCGAAAACGTATCCGGACTTTGGTTCGGATATTTGACGCTCCGGATAGTAAACGTTCGGCTAAACAACATTCTACTGTAAATAGTACCGAACCGACGTTTTCAAAATGATATGAAAAAATTCTTAGAAAAACGGTTTTCTCTTTATTGGGAAAGTCAAGGAATTAATTTTAAAAAAAGAAGTAGATAAGTTTTTTTTAAAAAAAAGTCAACGTTGAAAGCATCAGCATTTTTGTTTCCTGCTTGATATTATGGAATTCATAACACTGGTTTAAGTAAAACATATATTTTTTGTATGAACACGAACCTCAAGAAATACTGTTTTCCTTTTGTGATAGATTTCCTCTCACATTCATCGGTGTTTGGGAGTTAGATCGAAGATCAGTCATAATCAAAACAAATATAATTTACCAATCCCTTACTAATCTCTACAACCCAGGCTAGGAAATGCACCTATAAATAAGTATTGAAGGAAAAGAGAGTAGACGAGATATTTAAATATGAATTGAATCACTTACTTTTAGAATGCTTTGGTAATATACGTGCTAAATAATCGTAATTCCGTTCTCAACTATTCGACTTCTAATTGATATTAATCTGAGTCAAATATATCTTATTGACTAAATCGTCAATTATCAATCTTAAATATTAAATAATTAATCGATGAGTCACTCACGACTAAATTTCTACTACTTTACGTTAATCACTAACTTATATCATCTAACTCCTAACCTTTCTCTCCCTCAAACCTAAAAGTTAATGCTTAAATATAAACCTTGATTTACTTAAACCGCATCTTCTTCTTCGGGAGAAAGTTAGTAGGAGGCTCGCGAATAGACCCGTTAAATTTTTTACATGCAACTCGGGGATGTTAGAAAAATATTTCACAATGAACTACTGGATACCAGTGTCGGTCCTTGGGCGCAGATGTATAGGACCCCTTGGCACTGGCGGTTCGAAATTTGTAACCAGAAAGTCTAGTTAAGTCCAGCTTATCCGGGCCCCTGGACACCCGCTTCAAACGCCCAATAGATAAACCGGCACTGCTGGATACGAGTAATATCTAACGTTCTGCCCGGACCTAATTTATTTTTTGACAAAATTCACTTAAATGTCAATTCGAATCGAGGCTTTTTGGAATTTTAAAATTCAGATTAAAAAAATGATAAAACTATAACTAAACCACACTTTAAAGAAGGTGTATGCACGACTTTCTAACATAAACATTATTAAATATTTCTGAGAATTTATCTGCTGCTGTTTTATACGTTGTAAACGAATAATAAACAATATGCGAAATAAAAATATTGAATTCCTGAACATACGTATTGTATCAATAATACATAATTGACATATAATTGCATTCGTTTGAAATAAAATTCCAATAATATCAGTGTACTAGCATTTACTCGCCCACTTCTCTGGGATATTTCACGCTGTTGCATGATTATATGTTTTTAATTTTGAGCTTCGACTGATTTAACGAGCATCGCCCCCCTACACGTCCCCCCACCTGAGCGGTCCATGTTAAAATTGTCAAACATTGATTGGTCCGCAGCGATAAAAAGATTGGGAACCACTGGAAGGACTTATTACCTACAGTCAAGTCTTCCCCATAACCTTCCTGTATAGGGACTGATCCCCGTGAAATGTTTTGGGGCTCAAAGTCATCAGAATGGCAGGGCGTGGTGGCGGATGTAGAAAATAGAGTTCTCGCACAAATATCAATGTCATCATCTGATTTTTTTCTATTTTAATAAAAGGAAGAATTTGTGTGTGTGTGCGCGCGTGCCATTTAGAATAAAAGCGAAAAAACCCAGAAACGAAATTTGATACGCTGAAATTACATATGATGATGATATGCACGTTTAATTTCAAAGTTCATTTCAGATTTTTTTTTAAAAGTCAATTTTTGATAATTTTTCGTACATCTGGTGATACTTCTACCTTGAAAAGCGCCAGCTTATTTTTCATGTAGTTTTCTGGAAATTCTCGTTTTACATTTTTCATTATTTTGTTTAACGTTATATTTGTTCATTTTGTAATGCTTGTCGGTTCCTGGTTCCCTCTAATCCCCCCTTGTCTACTCTCAGACCCGGCTAGGTGTGTGGGAAGAACTGAATAATCAGTCGATATGATTCACTCTAATTATTTTATTGTCACAAAATATCAAACAAACGCAATAATAATCTAATTAAGAATAATGATCAGCAAGCAGAGCGCGAACTTGAGACTCGTTAGCCTGGGGATAATATTACGGAACCCTCAACTGATTCCACGATAACTTATACAAGCTCAATATCAACTACTCCGCGCACCAAAAAGTTAAACTTCTATTTAAATAAGAATCACGATACCTGTACTCTTGTGAAGTCCTACTGTTGAGGTCTTGAACGGTAATCTTTAACTGGATTCGATCACCTCCGAGTGATCCTATATTGGAATTCTTCAATGGACACTTTTATAAACTTAGATTTGCACGTAATAAATTCACGATCCTCCACTCACCAATTAACTCTCAAAACTCGCGAATACAGAATTTAAATAATATACTTAATTTGCATAATCACGTTTTCTTCCTTCAGTGAAAGTTGGTTGGTCAAAATATTTCCCCAGAAGAGTCCCCAAGGGATATAGACCCGTCGCAATTTGTTTGTTCTTTGTATTATAATTCTCTCTTTTCCGATTAAACAATAAAATATTCTTTGAATAATTAAATTTGAGTTCTAATTACACGGTTTGTACTTACAGATCTGCTTTGATACTTTTGATGTGGATAAAGTGTTAGTTTAAAAATGCTTTGTGTATTGTGGTAGTGGTTGCGTGGTTTAGTGGATCTTTGAAATAGGTTGTTGGATAAACAAACGTGCAAATAAAAGTGCATATAATTTTTAGTTACTCTATCTCTGTTTTCTTAACAACCAAAGCCTTATCACATTGAAGAGTCTCAACTAGATTTTTTAATCAACACGAACTATTTAATCTGTATTGATCAAAATGAAAGTGATGAGATTTTTTAATCACTTTTGAATCAATATCTTACGATATGTAAAATTCATGCTGCATATTGTTGCTGCGTCAACAGATGATATGGTAATCTAAATTACATCATCGTTATCATAAACATTTGTTCTATCAACCAGAGACATGCGTTGCTGGGGATAGCAGCATGTCAACAACTTATCAAAAGAGCATTTATATTTTATTCATGTTATACTCAAAAAAATTTTGCTGTTTAAAATTCGAAATGTGTTTGTATAGTCAATGTTGAGTAATTTCAGAATATGGAGTTTTTATTATTTTTATTTTTGAAAAAAAAATGAATTTTAAAGCAGCTATTGTGATTTTTTTTTAAAATTTAAGACATATAGGATAAAAATATATTTAATGTAATTTATGTTTTACTTTAAGAAAACTAAAGTGAATGTTGCAAAAAGTGGCAGTTATTTAACGTTAAATTAGAAAATGTTAGTATAAAATCATCAATGAAAACTAAAGAAATTATCTTAATATAAAATAATGGAATTTAAATGAAAATTGAACAAATTACTTTTATAGTATATGCCGGCTGGGGTGGCATGGTTGGTTTGTCGCTCGCCTTCTGTACCTAAGGCTGCGGCTCAAGTCGGTGGATTTTCATGATGCTGAAAATCGACAGCGGCCATGTCGTATGATTACGTGGCATGTAAAATATCCCTAGAGTGTGTCAATTTGACTTGGGTGCTCTGGGCAAAATTGAATCCTAGTACAGGTTCACATCGTCAAGAGCTCAGGTGCCTATCTCTGGGGGGGACTGGGCATCAAGATGACTTGCGGCGATTGGTATCCTCCTATAGGGTGCCGCACTAAAAAGAGATACCAACTTTCAGGGAATGTACTAGTTCTGCAATGGTAAAACACCAATCAGCAGCCCAATATAAATAAAAAAAGTATATTTATACTACATATAACTGTATATACTCCATACGTGTTTCATCGACATTAAAAGTCAAATATTTATCATTTTATTGGAAAATAAGAGTTCGGATGTCATCATATTTGATTAATTTATTGAATAAATTTTTATCTAAGTTGGTCCTTTTTTTCTCCTATACCTTAATGCTAAATGAACTATCACTTGACATGTTAAAAAATAAAAAATACTTACTTCTGGAATATTTTGAAATTTCAAAACACAGTACCATAAACAGATGTATGAATTACAACGTTGCAAATTTTGATGAGAATTAAGACATCTTTCTTTCTGAAAAAATTGTTCCACGTTTCGTTCAAACTCGCGTGTATTCGTCGAAAACTGACTAAAAGCAAATTTTACTCTAGTAATGACGCGAGTTTTCTTTTTGGTGAATACCACATTATCAAAAATCTGGTCTAAGAGCCATGAAATCCGTGCAAGCACTTTATTTATTAATAAATACAGAACAGCATTCACACATAATAACTAGACAGCTCTTTTATGATGTTGTTTCTTGTCTAGAACGATAATTTCTTGCTAGCTGCATGTGCATACCTAAAAAAGAATTCCCTTTATGCTAGGCGATAATCGTTATGTTATTTACGACTCACGGATTTATATCTGCGTAAATAATTGTTTGTACAAACAAAATAAATGATGAATGAATTCTTTATTACAATATAGACATAAACAAAGTGGTCAAAAGTCACTCTATAGTTTTAAATTTTTGTGCATATAGTTTTTTATTTTATATATATAAATTACACTCATGTCCATAAATCAAGGATAATTCAGAGTCACGCGGAAATCGAACTCTAAAATAAATATATCACCCGCAAAATGACTACACACATCTTCAAGAATCATATGCAACTTGCAAGAAGCCACCAGATGACACCGATAGTACGTCACAATGACGAGAGTGTAAGAGAGAGAGGGATTTATAAAAAATACAGGCAAACAAGTTAAATTGTTCGCCAGCGCTTTATTAGCCTTTCACTCACAGTGCAGAACCGCATAGTTATAAAAAACACATTCGGATGATTTTTTAAGAGGTAGAATTATCAGCCGTCTGGAATGTGTGCGTACCCAGCTTGAAATATCCGAGGAACTTGGAATTGCTTAGAGTGTCATCTCCAGGCTTTGGCAATGATTCCAAGATGATGGTATTATGAGTAAACGTTACAGCAAAGGTCGCCCCCGAGTAACAACACCGAATGAGGACCGGTATTTGGCAGCTAATTCCAAAAGAAACACACGGAGCATAGCATCAGACCTATCTCGTCAGCTCTCTTCAGCCACTGGTACGACAGTTTCAAGGCAGATTTTGTACAGACGCTTAGAGCAGATTGGTCTATATGCTCGTAGGCGTGTCAGATGTGTTCTACTTATTGCAACTCACTGTCGCCTGTGGTAAGCCTAAAGTAGAGAGCATGCATTGTGGACAACGCAACAATGGGCTTGTTTGGCTTTTCCCGACGAGTCCAGGCTTAGCTTGCAGTCTGATTTTCGCCGGATTTTCATTCGGAGAGAAAGCGCCAGGTACCCGTTACCACCAAGAAAGCATCATTAAACGACACCGTTTCGGTGGTGCAGGATTGCTCGTTTGGGGAGGAGGAATTATTCTGGGTTAGAGAACTGACTTGGATGCTCAAATTGGAACCATGACAGGCCAAATCTGTCATTCTGGAAGAACATGCACGTTTGTTTCGGGGCGCCATGGATGCAGAATTTGTGTTTATGGGTGGCAACGCCCGTCCTCACTGTGCAAACATCGTAACGAATGCCTTTAATCAGAGGATATCAGTCGTATTGACTGGCCAGCATTCTCACCGACTTGAATCCAATAGAGCATGTGTTGGATATGCTTGACGAACGAGTTGCAGCCCGTCAACCACCTCCTATATGTCTTCCGGAACCTCTTCCGGAGTATTGCTTGATGAGTGGTGCAATATTCCCCAAGATCAGATCGATAATTTGATACTCAGCATGCCTGGGCGTTGTACAGATTGTATTGCATCGTCTGGGAGACATACCTGTGAATTAACCATCATACCAAGCATGTAATATTGGTTTTTGTAAATAGAGTTTCTTTTTCAGTTTTTTTCTTTGTAATTTGATTCAGGGAGCAAAAATTGCAATTTGTATTAATGATATCAAACATATAGCATCTTTTTTGCTCTGTACCTTTTGTTAGATAAAAAGGCTTTACAAATAAGTCACATTTGTTTTGCTTCTGACTCTTTCTTTGCCTGAATCATTATCCTTAACTTATGGGCATGTGAGTGTAGTTATATATCTATTTAGATATATATATATACATAAAGTAGTGCATTGTTTGAAATGTTTTTAATTACGTCCGGAAAATAGTGTCTCTTATACACTGCTGGCCACCGTAAATGCAACACCCTGAAGGAAGCACGCAAATAACATGAAATTTACAACATGCATTAGCGGAGGTGAGATATGCAAATGATTAGAATTTCAGCGTAGACACACATCACGCACGCCTGTGATGCCACCTCAAAGCGCTATTTAAGGCTTGGAGATTTCAACGATTTCAAGTTCGGCAATTGTGTTTTTCTTGTGGTTTTTTCAAAAAATGATCAGTTATGTCTCGTAGAAAACAGCGATCAGCTTTTGATCAAGTACCCGAGTTCGACAGAGGAAGGATAGTGGCCAACCGAAATTGTGGATTATCTTTCAGGGAAATCGGTAGTCGTGTTGAACGAAACCAAACAACTGTAATGCGGATATGTGACCGTTGGATGCACAAAGGTACGACGGACCGACGTGGACAATCGCATCCACCTCAGTGCACCACTTCACGTGGGGACAGGCAAAGGTCATGGCAGTGACAGATCGCTCAGTCACATCACGAACCTTAGCACAGCACATTGAGTCTGTAACACATGATTCAGTGTCTGCGCGTACCATTCGATGCCTTTACAGTGGAGTGGTCTGTTCGCAAAATGTCCATTGCTTGGTCTACCCTTGACGCAGAACCACAGACGTCTCCGCCGCCAATGGTGCGATGAAAGAAGGATGTGGGCGGCAGAATGGAATGAAGTTGTCTTTACTGACGAGTCACGCATCTGTCTGCAACACCACGATGGTCGAATTCAAGTCTGGAGACACCGTGGAGAGAGGATGCTGAACAGCTGCGTTATGCACCGCCACACTGGTCCTGCACCGGGTATTATGGTATGGGGCGGTATTGGATATCACTCTCGCACTCCTCTAGTACGCATTGCTGGTACTTTTAAACAGCCAGCGCTACATCTCGGAGGTGTTAGAGCCAGCTGTCCTTCCTTACCTTCAGGGCTTGGCCACAGCCATATTTAAACAGGATAATGCGCGACCACACGTGGCACGCATTGTCCAAAGGTTCTTCGTCAATCACCAGATTGAATTTCTTCCCTGGCTGGCTAGCTCTCCGGATCTTTCACCGATAGAAAACATGTGGTCCATGGTTGCTCAACGATTGCCCAGATCACACCCCCAGCTGCCACACCAGATATACTTTGGCAACGTGTAGAAGCTGCTTGGTCTGCTGTACCCCAAGAGCACAACGAAAATCTCTTTGAATCAATGCCGAGGCGTGTGGCAGCGGTGATCTCCAACAATGGCGGCTACTCTGGCTACTGATTCTGGCAGGAACCACACTTCACAGAAGTCTAAAAATTTAATCATTTGATACTTGGTCAACATGTTATCTACAAAATAAATTTTGTTGTGTTATCTCTTGTCTTTCTTGGTGTTGCATTTACGGTGGCCAGCAGTGTAAGAGTCCAATTCGCACAAATACGGATTTTTTCGATATCATTTTTCACAACAGAGTTTGAATATCTGTTTCTATATTCCTTGAATTTTTTTTATTAAATATTGGTTCCGAGTTGAGTAATAGTTTAAACGGTTTATTCGTGGATGAATAAGTTCTCAGAATCTCGAGGAAAAAAATTCTGCTATCTTAAATAAAAATGAGGAACATATATCCTCTGTAGGAGTACAAAGGAATCTTTATTTGGATTTTAATAATTTTCCCATTACTTTATTGTGTATTTTTCCATATTAATGATCTCAAGCCATGATTTACAGGTTCTGAAAGCAATCCAAAATAAAATAATTTGTGGAAAAATTATTCAAATTTTAAAACGTTAAGAGATCTTTGATACACACTTTTCATAACTATTTTAATATTCAGATTCTGCGTCTATTAAAACAGACGAATCCAAGTTCGTTAGGGGGAGGGGGTAGCGAGTAGAAGATAATGAGTAGATAGGCATGTGAAAGTCATGTGATTTAACAATGCTTAGCATTTTCAAAACTGAACTGAGTTCACAGGATTCAGAATAATAAAATTTCTCAATTCTTGAAGGGCTATTGTGAAATTTAGTAAAAATTATCTTTATCACATATGTTCTTATATCATACTGAAATTACTTTTTAAAACGTTCACTATATATTGAAGTGTCAATATTTACTACTGTTTTATGTTCCGAATTAAATATTTATAATTTTAAAATAATGTTCAAAATTTATTTTTCATGTTTAAACTAGAAATAAAACAAAAATTTTGCCTCTAGATATTTAAGATTAAATCGCTGATAAGGGACGGAAATCAAATAAAATTTGTAGCACCATTTTTTTTATAAAAAGAACTTAACTGTTTTTTTTAGATGAGGAGTTTTTTCATTAATTATCAAAGTGATTGAAAATTAATGATCGATCTTTTATTATTCTGTAAAAATGCAAATTTGATATTTTGTAATTTTTAAGCGAATTTCGAATCTAAAAATAAGTGGGAGAGGCGGCATTATTATAAAAAATATAATAATGTACTACATTATTGAAAAATTGTTCGATGTGAATAATTTTTATTGTTAATTATAGATAACTGCGGATAGTACTTTTTTTCAACTAATTTTTAATGAAATTTGGTGTTTCTTATACCTTTTATTCCCTTAAACATGGAAACTAAATTAAATTCAAAAGATATTTTGAAATAAATATTAAGTTTTGGTAAAAAGTTTTAAGCAAATAGTCTACATGAGAACAAACGTTATCAAATATAAAATTCCAAAAACCCAAAATTCAACTTTTTTTTTCCACAAACGCTTTTTTTTAAACATTTTTTTTCTTCAGAAATAATTTTTGCTCAACCTTTTTTGAAAATCATCTAAGACATCTGTCAGGCAAAATTTCAAAATGGATTCCGAGGATAATATTTGAACTTGGAAGCCTCAGAGGTCAAAAATTTTTTCCTCTCCCAAGGGTTGTTGGAATTCTGAGAATGAAAAGCTCTCACACAAATATTACGAAATATATGAGACCTTCCATCTTTCATCGATTGTCCTGCACCCATCCCCCTTTTTTCACGTCAAATATGTTTATTTCGTAACTAAGTTCTTCAGATAATTTCAACATATGAGCTAAATTCTTCAGTATAGTAACTTATTTCTTGAGAATTTTCTTGAGGTGTCTTTATATATCGAATTTTTTGTTGACATTCGACTTCAATAAGTAAATATTATTCAAGAGAATTTTACGATAATAATAAAGGAGGATCGTTATATTTATTGTTGTGCTTGTGTGTAAAAGGAGTCATGTAAGGGCATCAACGCTATTTTCAAACATTATCGAACGACTAGCTTTTCGAAGTTATGGGTTTTTATGTTTTAACAAGCAACGCAAGCTTGCTAATATCCAGTCAATAAAATATTTAGTGATCTAATGTTGCGCTTTGTATGTCAAAAGTTTTGCTTTGGAAAAAAAGTTCTCTCGAAACTTTTGAAGAATAAAAAATAAAATTCGTTTCTGATATTTAATATTTTGGTACTTACATATTATATCGTCGACCGATTTCGCCAAATCAAAAGCTGCCGCGAATTCAAAAAATGTCACCAAATATTGATTATTATTGTGCTCGAACATGCATGGGAGTCGTTTTCAGTATTGGCAGGATATCGTGGCATTTGACGACATCTTTTGATATGACGAAATTATTCGAAGGTATAATACCAAATACCGATATTTTTAACTTATCAATTGATCCATTGTCTCCATACATAGTTACGTTGCATAATACAAAAATTACCGTTAATAGAAACGAATTATGAAAATTTTAAAAAGATACATGAAGCCACCATTTTTTGACTCCTCAAATTATTATCTTAAGGATGGCCACTGCCGTAGACAGTCCTGAGTGGGTTCTGTATCAAAATTCCTTGAGGGCCTTTTTTTAGGAAAAAAGAAAAGGATCGCATTAATAGAACTTATTTTAAAGTGTTAAAATGTTATACATGTACCCTTAAAGCCTTGGGGCCGTGTATCATTGACATGGGGGTAGCTACACCCCTGAGGATGGCATAGAGATGTAAAATAGGAGAAGCGAACTAAAAGAACTTTTGTGTGTGTGTGTGTGTGTGTGTGTGTGTGTCAAAAATTAAAATAATTTTTCAACTTGCTACAACACCTGATTGAAAGCAATAATGTGCTAAGTTTGATCCCGCCTGTGTCAATCAATTCCAAAACTTAAGAACATTTTAGCAAAATGTACAAAAAAATTCCTCTACCTGTTGATCTTTGGTAAACCATTCTAGTGGATTTAAGAAAGATTATTCATTCTACCAATAGATCATTATTAAAGTCAAAATGTAACCTACATACATGTTCAGCGTAAGGAAGTCGGTCTTCTATTGAATATACACTGGTGTCCAAAAGTTAAGCATAAATCGTAAAATGCGAAAAACATGGAGTAAATATTCGTAACATTAATTTAAATTTCTTGCGGATACTAATTGGGTGAAGAAGAAACATTGGGTTTATGTAAAACTTTTCAGTCGACTACGTCCTGCGCGAAACACCGGCGCTTGTGGGAACGCGGAGAAACCGATTCACGCAGCATAGGCAGTTCAGACATGTTTCGTGCAACTGCTGTGCGAAGGAACGTTGTTAACCATCAAACAAGGTGAATGATGGCACAAAGACGCCAATTGGAGATGTTTACGAAAGGAAGAATCGTTGAAATGCTGGAATCCTCACGATCACAAAACGAAGCTGAATGTCTCGAATTCTGAATGTGGACCAGTCTGTGATCTCAAGACTGTGGCAGAGGTTTCAAAGAACGGGAGATGTTACCCGACAACCAGTATCAGGTCGACCAAGAGTCACAACCCCTCGCCAAGACCGATATCTGGTAATAAGTGCGCGACGTCAGAGGGGCAGTACTCACAGTCGCCACAGGAATACGAATTTTGAGACAAACTGTTTACAGGAGACTCAATCATGCTGGCCTGTATGCCAGAAGACCAGCAGTTTGCATTCCCCTCACGTCTGCGCATAAACGAGCTCGTTTGAACTGGAGTTTGAAACATAAACATTGGAGAGTGGGCCAATGTGATGTTCAGTGACGAGTCCCGGTTTAGTCTGAGTAGTGATTCTCGGCGGGTAACGATATGGAGAGAACGTGGAACACGTTTTGAACCAAGAAACATAACGGAAAAACATCATTTTCCATCAAGGGGAGTAATGGTATGGGCAGGCATCATGATGCACGGCCGCACAGACCTCCATTTCTTTGACACGGGGTCTGTGACTGCTCAAAGATACAGAGACGAAGTTCTTGAGCCTTATGTTCGCTTGTTTCGAGGTGTTGTCGATCCTGACTTCATATTCATGGATGATAATGCGCCATGTCACCGAGCGGCTGATTGATGACTTCCTGAAACGGAAAACAACCAGCGCATGTCATGGCCTGCGAACTCCCTGATTAAATCGTAACGAGCATGTATGGATATGCTCGGAGACAATTCAGCCCTTTCGCACCCACCAAGCTCCGTTACAGAACTAAAGAGAGCTCTCCAAGAAGCTTGGAACCGTTTGAGACCACGACTCATTCATCCTCTCATAGCAAGTATGGTAAATCGCTGTGCAGCGTGCCTGGCTGTCAGAGGTGACCACACGCCTTATTAAACTGCAGCATCAGTATTTTATTTAATGTTTTCTTTCATTTTTTCTTTAAAGTGTGAATCCTTGCTATGCTCAGTTTTCTTTCAAACTACTACTTTGGATAATAAAATTATAATTATTATCATTCTTTCGATTTGCTTCCTTATTTTATAACCATTTTGCACTTGCATATCACGTTTCCCGCCATTCTGATTTACAGTTCCTTCTTTATTCACATAATTATCAATTATGCTTAACTTTTGGACACCAGTGTCATTCAATGGTGTAAGAAATTAAGAGAATTTTCAGACTTGATCGATTATCTCTAGAATTACAGGACCGATTTTAATGAAATTTTATATGTACATACTTTGATACAATACAAAACAAATAAACATTCAACAATTGCAATACTCACACATGATCAAGCGTAAGACTCGTTGGAGTTTGAAGGTATAAAACAGCGGTTGCAGAATAAACAAAAGAAATATGTTAACAGAAGGTATGGCCCCTCTTACAGGTCTTGCAGCGTGATGTCATACTTGAAATAAGGCAGTTTATCAGTTCTTGTGGCAATTGGTCCCACTCGTTCAGCAACGCTTTTTTCATTTCCTGAATGGTTCTCGGAAGGGGGTTGCGAGTTGCAATTGCTCTACCCAGAGCGTCCTAGATATGCTCTATAAGGTTGAGGTCTGGAGACCTGGCTGGCCAATCAATACAGTGAATATCCTCACTCTCTAGAAATTCGTCGACCAGAAGAGCTCTATGTGGGCTCGTATTATCGTCCATTAAAATGAACTCGGGGTCACATGCACCCCTGAAAAGGCGAACATAGGGCTCCAGGACCTCATCCCTATAGCTCACTCCAGTCACAGAGCCTCTTTCAAAGACATGGAGAGGTGTACAGCCATCCAACATGATGCCTACCCAGACTATTAAACCTCCTCCGCCATAATTGTCGATTTCGCGGACATTGGAGGGTAGGTAGCGGGTCCCTGGTTCTCTCCATATGAACGTACGGCGAGAATTGGTGTTTAGGCTGAAACGGAATTCATCGGCGAACAGAACGGTAGTCCATTGATCCATACTCCAATCTCTATGCTGTATGCACCATACTAAACGGACTCTCTTGATCGTAGACGTCAGCGGGACGCAAACAGTAGGTCTTCTGGTAAACAACCCTCTCTCATGAAGTCTTTTTAAAACAGTCACCCTTGATTCACGGGTTGCTCTGGCTGCATACAAGTAACGAGAGAGCTGAGAAACTGTAGCCCCTCTGTTACGCCTCATTATAATCGACGAATGACGATCTTCTCTGACCGTCGTGGCTCTTGAATGACCTTGCCCAGGCTTTCTCTCGATGGATCCAGTATCCTGGAAATGTTTCCATAAGTTACACACGCCGCTGGGTGTCAAATTGAACTCTCTGCAAATCTGGGCTTGACATTGGCCTGCTTCTAGCCTTCCAACAATTCGCCACCTCATTCCATCATCTGAACGTTGGTGGTTACTCATTTTTCCTTTTACAATTTGAATTGAACGATTGCTTCAAAATAACACGAAGAAATTGCCGAGGTGTGCTGGCGAACGAAATACGTCTTAACTTACACGCGATTATAAACCCTGTTTTTCTGCTGGCTCCGCCTACACACACGTGTACGGTTAAGAATTTGCTGTACAAGATTTGCATTTTTATCTGGAAGCAGTGGTTTTTCATTCAGCTCAGTTCTTTTCATTAAATTCAATAAAATATGCAAATTCTCTTAATTTCTTACACCAGTGTAGGATGCATGTCGAGACTATGAAAAATAGGACAAGTTATGAGTGACTTTGGTCACAGAAACATACATGCGATAATTGGTTCCGTCAACTTTAGAGATTTTACCGTAATTAATTGACATTTCTAATCAAATGATTACGACTGATATTGAATAAATAAATTATTAAATATAAATAGGTAATTTTGAGAGGCGAGTGGTAGAGTATCTGGGCAAGGTTGTTTCAGCCTTTCATCTCTTCAGTGGGTCGATAAATGAGTACCAAACTTGCTTGTGGGGGACTAAGCACTGAAAGTTTTGCTTCAGACTGACCATTTGATAGGGACATCTGCTCAGGCACAGTAGGCCTTGGCCCTCATGGGCTGTTGCGCCACTGAGTTTAGTTTAGGTAATTTTAAATCATTCATATTTCGATAATTTTATATTATACAAGCTAATTAAACTATATATATAATAGCGGTTATATATATATATATATATATATATATTATTTTTTTATTCAATTATTTTTCAATTAACTTCTTTTATGTTAATATATGATTTTTATTCATAACTAATCTCTTCAAGGCAAAAATAAATAAATGTAATAAAAATGCTAGACTCTCTCTCTTTTTGTTATTGATTTAAATTAATTTTTTTCCGATTGTATTTTTAATTGCTAAAAAAAAGGTTTATTCACAAAAGAAAAATAATTTTTTTGCATGATGAAATTCTAATAATTCGTTAATTAACCATTTTGAAATACTTAATTCTAAAATCATTCAGTTGTTTTCTGTACCGTCATCCAAAAATTAAGCATTTGCTTTAAAAAAATTCAGAGCCTTTTTAATTTAATTACTTTAATGCTGTGCTCGGTTAAGTCGTGCTTTGAAGTCAAAAATGCGAAACAAAATAAGCAGTATTTTCGATTTCTTAAGTATTTTGTGCTTATTTATTGGGAATATATTTATCTAACAAAACATGTATTTTGTATACCAATGTGCATTATTATTATTGACAAATATTTACTTTTTAAGAGAATGTTTTTTTGCAATGAGCAAAAATTGGCAACAACAAAGTGCATGAACTGATTAGCTGGAAACTCATGATTGCGTTTATCATGTAACTGTGATGTCAGATGAATTTTTGAACTGATTGGCTTGAAACACGTGGTTGTCATCATCATTTGACTATGGCGTCACATGAATTTAGTCCATTTGGTTTCCTCTTCTTGGTTTATTTTCGTATTAAACAATCTTAATATGACAGTGAATTGCCATTGTTTATTTTATTTTAATATTTTTTCTAATTTTTTCAGTGCACACACCTTTTATACAAAATCTTATTTATTTATATTTTAATAACATAAGAAAATTGCATTAAAAAACCATTTAACCTCCCCATAACGGTAGATACTTCAGTTAATAGGTCATAATATAGTTTAAAGGATCGTTTTATGAGAGAAATGTGGAGCAACAATAACTATTAACTCTAAAACATTGTCAGTTTAATAAATATCAAAGAACATCAGCGTCTGTAAGAAGCTCTAAACATTTGTTGATTAATCACTGTATTTTCTTAAAATTCAATGAAAGTCTTGTCGCATAGTGTGGATTGATCCTGATCTACAAATTATTCTGAAATACTTTTTTCCCCACAGAATAAAAGAATGTGTTTTAAATTACTTATATATTATAAGTATTAAACATATATTTCATTTTGTATTGTGCTGTTGCGAAGGAAAATGCTATGTATTATTATGTTATTGATCCGAGCCATTCACCATTTTCGCATACACATTACACACACACAATCGGATTTTACATGTATTAAATGATATTATGACAACTTCGGTCTAAATGATTTTCCTATGATAGTTTTTCTTAGCTTTTTCCAAATAGGTATTTAGTGCTGCTTCATCTTCAGTGGCTTTGGTAAATAATTTTCTATTAAAATTAATCATGTTAAAAAAATTTCGAAATTACTGAATTTTTACGGGTTATTTACAAGGGTCCTTCCTTTTTGTTGAAACCTCTTAAAACTATTCTGTGAGGTTCTTTTTTACTGTGGGAACTCCTTTAAAATATCGTCCATGTACGGAAAAAAACCAATCCACACGTAAAACACTGTACGCGAAGCTTTGAAATGTGCATTTTGTAAGCTAAAAGTCATGTCAGGAAACAAAACCCAAATTGTCCCAAATATCATTTTTCTGATGTCAACAAATCCACCAAGATTTGGTGATACGCGTGTTCAAGACCTTGCGTTGAAAATGTTATACATCCTTCTTAACTAATGTATGAAGTCATACAGCAGTGAAATGAGATATCTGTAAGGTTTGAGGGAGGCCATTTAAGCTACGATTATCATCAGATGGTCTCCAATTATCAATTTTCATTTTAACCAAATACAAAGAGCTTACCCAACAGCTTTTGAATGTTCGGGAAATTCTTTAATGCATTCTATATGCAATATGCTGCATACTTATTAGTTGATAATCGTTGTAGTTATTTCAATCTTACTAGTAAAGTTACAATATGTGGATATAAGAGTCACGTTCTGTCGACTGCTGTTAAAGGTAATTAAGGTCCTTAGATGCACCTCACAAAAACTTCTTGATCGGGGATTTCTTCTAATCATAGTGTACATTTTCAGTGGGCTCCATCTACGTGGGGATTGGTGGTAAAGAGAAGTCCGATTTCTTGACCAGGACTGCTGCTGGGGGAGGGGGTGAGCCCTACTGTGTCTCTTACGTTTAACGAATTATATTCTCTTATGAAGATTGAAAATCAACTTGGGAGAACTCCTCTAAGTCATCTTTGGTACTTCGGAAGAAATCCAAGAAGTTCATTCAGGCTTATGTTTTCCGAATTTTTCAAGTTGAACAAGTACAAGTCGAATGTCCGTTCTGAATTTAACGGATAACACGTGATTGCTTTTATCATGTGACCATTATTAAGTTAGTCCATTGAATATTGAATAACATCACGAATAAATATGAGCAGACAAAAAAAAACCACCAGATGTAATTAAAAGCGCCATATCAGAATCCGCCATAGCTCTCTTCTGTTCCTTGTCCACATGTACATTTGGTATATAAATGTACTGTTCAAAAAATTAGGGGAGCACATAGATTTAACGAAATTAAGCAGATTTTTCTTCTGATAACTAACGCAAAACAAAACATCCATAGTCCAAAGAGGGGTGACCAACCCGAGGCACGAGTGCCACAGTGTGGCACGGCGATGTTGTAACAGTGCCACGCGAAGACTTATTGAAAAATTGAAAATTTTGAAAAGATAATAATAAATGCTTTTTTTTACTGTTTTATTGAAAGGTGCTTCTTTCAGACAAAGCTCAACATCAAAATTTGTAATGTTAATTAGTTAAATTACAATAGAAAATATTAGAATGTAGACAACACTCCTTCATTGTTTTGTGCATTGGTTTTCCAAAGGAAGCGTATTCATAAGATTCTAAAACTTGAGGGAGCGTGTTTTAAAATATCTGGAAGAATACCCAATGAGTGCTTGCTACTCAAGAATGAAGATAAGTTTTGAGATTTAGCTTTTCTTACCAATGCTATAAGACATTTCAATAATTTAAATTTTTGCTCACAAGGAAAAGATTGTTCTTTTCCAATCTTGATTGATCATATATCTTCTTTTACGAATACACTTTAGTTTTTTGTCTCGATTTTAGAGAAAAAAAGAGGAATTGATACACACACCTAAGCCAATACGATTTTGTTAGCACCTTCGAGAACTAATCCTAGCGTAGTGACTAAGTAAAAAATTTATAAATTTAAAAACTACATTAAGAAAGTACTGACTGTTTAATAATTATTAAGAATTAAATTTTTCTGGTTATACTTATTTTTACTTTATACATAACCTAACTGATTGAATCTGAAAAAAAAGTTTTACATTAAAACTTCAGTTTGTACTTTTGTCTTATTTATTGTATTATTTTTAAATTTCCACTACTTAGACTTGCATAAAAAATGTGCTGTAATAAGCCTATTAGTAAAATTTTTTCCCTTTTTCATATTCTTTTATTTGTTGACAAAGTTTGAAGTGGCACGCATATTTATTTTAATCAGACAGTAGGCACTCTTCCCAAAAAGGTTGGCCACCCCCGGTCTAAAGCAGTGGTTCTTAAACTTTCGATCACCGCGGTCTCCCTTTATGTATTAGCCTGACATCGTAGACTCCCCAAGATTTTGAATACCTGAATTAATATTCTTGAACAAAATGCATGTTCTAGAAGAATATTTTCATTGGCGGTAATTTAGTGATCTAATCTAGGACGGCACATTATTCAATTTTTCTACGAGAAATTACACAGTCTGTAAGAGTTAAATTTTAACATTAAGTGAGATACCTTCGAGGACCCCCTATAATAGCACTGGAGATCCATGGGGGTCCGTAGTTGAAGAACCTCTGGTCTAAAGTGTAGCAGAAAACAAAAGAAAAAAACTTCATATGCAAATCAACGTTCATAACGTCAAAAACTAGGAAAAGGACGTGAGTCTTTTCGAAGAAGCTGTACTAGTTTTTCATTGTCTCAGTGAAATTCAACCTTTGGGCTGTTGTTATGAGAAAATTTTACTAGAAAATGTCATGACAACTTGATATAATGAAATCCATGGCTTTGCATACTATCGGGAGACTGGAATCCGGGCAAAACTAAATAACTTTTGAGGACACTGTTGTAGTAGCAAAAAGTGTCATTGAAAGATTGTGGAAACAATTCTAAGAAGCAGGGCGTATTCGACGTCGACTAGGACAAAGTTGCCCACGTGGTACCTCAGCAAATAATGGCAGATACATCCATCTAAAAGCTCGTAGAGGCAGAACAGCCAATTCGACGCAAATTCAAAGATAGTTTCTACTGGTAATAGGACGAAGGGTCTCAAGCCAAACAATCTGAAACAGCCTTCATGTGGCTAGTCTGTATGCACATAGGCCAATGGTGTGTATTCCGCTGACCTAAGGCACCGTACGGCCCGAAGAAAGTGGGCTACTGAACTTCAGGATTGGATGCAAAGTGACTGGAGTCAAGTGCTACTTACGGACAGGTCCTGATTGAGTTTAGAGTGTGTCACCAGACGTGTTTTGGTATAGCGAGAAAGGGGCATTCGCAATAACCCTACATTCGTTCTTGAAAGATCACATTACAGATGATGCAGTTTCAGGGTATGGGCTAGAATCAGCATAGGCTGACGTACTGACCTGAATATCATTGGGAAAGGCAATTTGACGGCTTCAAGGGTATGCATACCCCATACCGTACGTTATGCTGCAACCATTCGTGATTCCTATCTTTGAATGCAGGATAATGCAGAACTCATACAGATCGTCTTGTTGAGAACCTTCTTTAAGCTGAAACAATACGGTGTATGGAGTGTCAGCATGCTCTTCTAATCTTAATCGGATCAAGTATGTTTAAAACACACTCAGACGACACGTTGCTGCAAGAGCAAGACATCCTGTCACTGTTAAAGACCTGGAGATCGCATTTCGTCAAGAGTGGAACAGTATTCTCCAAAGTGTCATCGATAACCTCATTCCATCTATACTAAACAGGTGAGCGGCAGTCTTGGTAGTTCGGGAGACCACACACTATATTGAACATCCTGTATCATTTTCAAACAATCTCAGTTTCTTGTTACATGCATGTAACCAAATTGTTGCTCTGAAGCATCACACACATTTCATGTTCTTCATACCATTCCATAGAACTGAAAGTTCCAAATAATTGTTTTTTGCATCTTTTTTTTTCTGTGTATTGCATTTTTTGTTACATTTGTATTTTTCTTTTTATGCCCATACATGGCTATCCCGCAACAATTTCTTACTTTTTTGCTTGCTCCCCTAAATTTTAAGCAGTGTAGCTATAAGTGATATGAAGTGGTTTTAAGATCATATAATACGAGATAAACAAATGGCATTTAAAAACAATTTAAATGGCAAGAATAAAATTCAAAAGCCATCATAACATATTTGTCAGTGAGAGTAAAATACAAACATATTTGTACTGAGTTATTAATTTTGAAAATTGAATTAGAAAAGGTCGTAATGTTTTGAATTGATGATATCGTTGCCATCATTTTAAAGTAATAAGCCATCATTATAGAGATTAAAAAATTCTAAAAGATTACTATTTTTTTACATATGTCAGATACATGGTTTTTGCGGTCTTATTTTACTGAAATCATTTTAACAAAACATTTTTAACACGCTTTTATAAGTTTCACTTGTTTTTTAACACCCCTTTTATAAGCTTCAATTGTATGTAACGGAATCTTTGAACTCGATTTTTACCCACTTTAAAAGGTCTGATTAATTCGAAATTTTGCTCACTCGTCCAGGACTGATGACAATACAATAATTTTGTTCCATTGTCCTGACCAGGATCATCAGGATTAACGATTTTCTATTTTCAGATCACATCCCGCATCTGGCGACTAACTTCAGATCCCATTTCCAGATTTAGCGACAAAAAGATGAAGTTACAACTTAGTTCGATTAACTATAAAAAGGTGTTTTTTAGTTGTTTTTTTAACTATAATTTTTTTTCATTGTTTTTTTATTTTACTATGAAAAAACAATTTTATAATCTCATATTTCCTTTCGAACACAACACAATGTAATGTAGAAATTATAACGGAAATAACATATGAAAACGCAAAGTTTACGTTTTTTTTTCCAGACGAAAATTAAATCAATGCTGAGAATTAGCCAGCAGGCCATTTCTGTACAGGATCACACCCCCGCAAAATACCCGTTAACTTCCGAGCGACTCCACCAAGTCTTGCGCCCAAATCGATTGTCTGGAACCGGCGTGACTCACAATTTTAGGAAAAGTTCTGGCTTAGTAATCCGTGTGACGTAATAGGGTTAATAGTAGGACAAAGGATTCAATTTAATACATTCGTTTTGATTCAACGGATGCAGGCCATTTATATAACTTAGTAGTTTTATCTATCAGTTAAATCCAAGCTATTTTTTTCAATTTATCCATTTATATATAATACACGTATTTGTATTTCTTGTTATTTTTATATTGGATGTTTTTTTTTATTTGACAGGCAATTTTAATTTTATGATTTTTTTGAAGGTAATAATTTGTGGAAGTTAAATTCTTAGCATGGATTCTTACTTATAACAAAATTTAAGGTATCCAACTACTTAAAATTGTGAATTTTGCCAAAAATTGACAATTTTTATGATATTTTATAGGTTACCTTATTAGCTTTATAAAAATACCAAGTTTATTATTTTCCATTCACTAGAACAAAAACTACAAGTGTTTTAATAAAAGCAGATGCCACTACTTTAAGCAAGATGTCATACTTTAAAACGCGCTTTACTCGAAATGTGGGGGTGGGTTTTTTTTTTTTGAAAATGCGACAGAGAGATTGTTGAAAAAGTTTTGAAAATATTTAACAGAAATTTTTTGTGTATGTTCTTTAATATAGTAGAAGTATTTTAACCTTCAGATTTATCAATCACGTTTTTATTACAAAAATTACAGTCCCTTATGTGAATATAATCACTGTTTTTTAAGCAATCTAATGTATTAAAGTGCTCTTGTTTTTGTAAAAATTAAAATATCTCTATTCCTGAAGGTCTTTCCAAAATGAAGCAACACATCAAAATTGAAAATTTGTTCTTAAACTTTTGGTACAGAATGAACCGCGTTTATGTTATATTTGTAAATTTGTAATAACTTTTTACCATTTTAGTAATAATAATTTCTTTTTCTCTTCTTAATTTTCGCATATTTTTCTTAAAATGTTCTAAACAAATCTAAAAAACACACACAAAAAAAATCCCCATACCTCCATTTTTTTTTTAAAAAAGTTGTTGCAAGTCGTCGGATACCTTAAATCATTGAGAATAGTATACTAAGTCAAAATATAGTTCATATTTCTTATAATTTATTGAATTTTAGTTGCAGTTTGAATTTGTATTTTGTTTTTCGTATATATATATAATCTACTTCTTTTAAATCGTATTTGTGCTCCAGATATTATTTAAATTTTTTTTTTTATTTGAGTATTGAGTATTTTAGTTTTCATAGCATTTGGGAATATAATTTTTATGTCATATGAAATTATAAACAATTTGACTGCGTATGCAATGCATTGCATGGCCGAACGCGTATGCATTTAGTTTGTGCTAATTTATTTAAATGTTTATGAGTTAATTTCGTAAACATATTTATCGCCTTTAAAATTTATGCCATGCAGTAAATCTGTTGTGACTCGAAGAAACTATTATTCTTTGATTTCAATATTCTTTTAATTTTCTTCGATATGCGGGATAAATGAGGCTATTTACAGTTTTGAATTAATGAAGCTATTTACATGAAATGATTAATTATTTGAGCACATGCTCCGTAAAGATAAAATATTAAAGAATATATAAAGAAATATAAACAATATTAAGAATAAGAAATATAAAGAATAAAATATAAAGAATATTAAACTATACTTATATAGAATATTCCAAAAACTTATTTAACTGAAATTTTGTTGCCAGATTCAAAAGTGAATAAATAAACACAAAAATATTCTATATTTTCGAACAGGAAATGTTGAACATATTAGAAGTGGCAACAAAATCTGATTTTTTTTTTTTAAATTTCTCTCACCGTTTTAAGAAATATTTCACATCTTTTTTAGTGTATGTACTCGTTGGCATATAAATCACGTTATATCGTGTTTTTCTTCTTTTAGTATTGTCTCTTTTTTATTGGAAGAGAGAACAATACATATTTTCTGTCACACTAAATTGGAATATATGGCGATGTATTTTCTAAACTTTTCTTAAAATTCGTGTAAAATATATACACTCATGTCCATAAATTAAGGATAATGAAGTTCAGGCAAAGAAAGAGACAGAAGCAAAACAAATTTGACTTATTTGTAAAGTCTATTTATTAAACAAAAGGTAAAGAGCAAAAAAGATGCTATATGTTTGACATAATTAATAAAAATTGCGATTTTTACTCCCTGAGCAAATTTTAAAAAAGGACCTTACAAAAAACAGTATAACATGGTTAGTATGATGGTTAATACGGAATATGTCTGACGGACGATGCAATACAGGCCTTACAACGACTACGCATGCTGAGTATCAAATTATCAATCTGATCTTGGGGAATATTACACCACTCATTAAGCAATGCCTCCGAAGTTCCGGTAGACAGGTGGAGGGGGTTGACGGGCTGCAATTCGTCAGCCAAGCATATCCCACACATGCACTATTGGATTCAAGTCCGGTGAGTATGCTGGCCAATCCATACGGGTGATATCCTCCGATTGAAGGCATTCGTCTACAATGTTTGCACGGTGAGGACGGGCGTTGTCATCCATAAACAGAAATTCAGCACCCATGGCGTCCCGAAACAAACGTACATGTTGTTCCAGAATGACATCCCGATAGATGTGGCCTGTCATCGTTACACTCTGAACATGCAGGTCAGTTCTGAACCAAGAATAATTCCTCCCAAACGAGCCATCCTGCACCACCGTAACGGTGTCGTTTAATGGTGTTCTCTTGGTGGTAACGGGTACCTGGCGCTCTCCATATGAAAGTCCGGCGAGAATCAGACTGCAAACTAAACCTGGACTCGTCGGAAAACATCACACAAGACCACTGTTACAATGTCCTAATGCATGCTCTCTACTCCAGGTTAATCGCAGGCGACAGTGAGTTGCGGTAAGGGGAACACATCTGACAGGCCTACGAGCATATAGACCAATGTGCCCTAAGCGTCTGTACACGGTCTGCCTTGAAACTGTCGTACCGGTAGCTGAAGAGAGCTGACGAGATAGGTCTGATGCTGTGCTCCGTCTGTTTCTTTTGGCAGTAACTGCCAAATATCGGTCCTCATTCGGCGTTGTAACTCGGGGGCGACCTGTGCTGTAACATCTACTCACATTACCATCATCTTGGAATCGTTGCCAAAGCCTGGAGATGACACTCTGGGCGATTCCAAGTTCCTCGGATACTTCCAGCTGGGTACGTCCACATTCCAGTCGTCCGATAATTCTACCACGTAAAAAATCATCCAAATGCTTCCTTTGTGCCATTTATTTGCGGTTATTGCACTGAAAGACTTTTAAAGCGATTGTGAACAATTTTAGTTCTTTGCCACCATTCCTTATATACCCCTCTCTTACACTCTCGTCATTGTGACGTACTATCCGCGCCATCTGGTGGTTTCCTGTAATTTGCATATTCTTCTTCAAGATGTGTGTGATAATTCTACAGGAGAAATTTTTATTTTAGAGTTCAATTTCTGTGTGATTCTGAATTATCCTTAATTTATGGACATGAGTGTATATATTAATATAACTACGTACACTATTTGAAATCCGTTATACTCCCCAAACTATTTATCGCCGCGGACCGGTCAACGTTTAATAATTTTACAGCGGACGAGCTGAGGAGGATTTGCTTTATTGTTTTAACATTTATAAACCCCGTGCACCGCGACACATAACACGGGGTAAACCGTAACACGAAGAAAGGATTACACAAACATCCATCGCTTCTCAAAGTTCGGGTCCGCGGCACGCAGTCGCTTCTGACCACTATCCGGATAGCGGCTTTTTGTGTTTGGATTCATTTTTGACAATGTTTGACATCATTCTAAACAAAATACAATTACGCAAATGAATATAAATGAAAGTCGCACAAACCCGAGAGTAATACACCACAATAAATAAAATAGAACTAATTTAATGTTCCTTTGGCGGGTGGTACCATTTAATCCACGGACCGGGCGTTGAAAACCACTGGTATAAAGGATTGAATTATCTGAATTGTTACAACGAATTTCATTTTGTTTTCCAGGCTTGTGACGAAACTCCCGAAGTATACAATCTAACTCAGATGGTTCTGCGCTCAGAAAATTTCCATTTGGACCAGACGTATAGGTACGAGTAGAAGCGAATCACAGGTTTATCAGGAGAGGATACAAATATCATGGACCAACATGAAGAAACTTGTGACAAATCTATACGCGTCCTCTCCTCCCTCTTAGGAATCTTTACGGGGCTGATAAATTTATCAGTAAGTAGAAGATGGATATGCAAAATTAAGTTTATTATATGTGGTCCGGATTAAACACTAAAAATATAGATAATAGAAAGTTGGTGGGTGAGTTAGAAAGTGAGATGGTAAAAAGTTAGGTAACTAAAGGTGACAAGTTAATAAAGAAGAAGAATACCAGAAAATAGGTTAGAAAGTCCGTGGGAGAAGGAAGATGATATTTGAAGGATTAAGCCTTAATTAATAAGAAGACTGCCTACAGTTTAGGTATAGTCACCTTCATATTACGTTTGATATTTATAGAGTATCAAAAGACGTTAAGTAATATGGTTACATATCTGCCGTGTAAAGCTAATATTGAGGTAGTAGTCGATTATTTTAAGTGGCTGATTTATTAGATGTATTCTCATCCCCTTCCTCTATTGACTGATTGGAACCAGTGGCGTAACGGAAAATATTTGGGCCCCCCCCCGCAAGGTCAGGTTTTGGGGCTAAGCCAATCTTATATATATATATACTTGCTAGAAAAAGTCTGCGTTTATCTACTACTGCGTACAAAACAACAACAAAAAATTTTAAACCAGAATTTGAAATTTTTTTTTAAAAAATGATATTTTATTTAGTTTATTCCTAGTATTGAGAATAAAACAAAAGTAAACTCGTTTTTTTTTCATAGCTTTCAAAATAAAAACAAGTTTGTTGTGATACCAACAATAATCAAATAGAAAAAGTCTGCGTTCACTGTTTTAGTAGTAACTATAAAAATTGCTTAAAAAGGATAATGAGCTATTTAATAGCTGCAGTGGTGTAACGGAAAATAATAAGACCCCCCCCCTCGCAAGGTCAGGTTTTGGGCCCCAAGCCAGATCTTACAAAAAGGATTACAAAATCAAACATAATGTACCTATACGCATCACCTAAAATATTTAAACATTAAACTTAAAACTGAATACAAAATCAACCTGAGTCTGAATAAAAAAGTAAATAACCTTTAACATTAGAGAGTAGAAATAAAAATAGAAAATCCCTCTAACAACAGTCGAAAGATAACCTAGTAACCTAAATAAAAGCTATACAAAAAGAAAGACACGAAAAATGTAAAATAATTTTCGTTTTCAAATTCTTGCGAAAGAAAAAAGATATCGCTTACCTTATTCTTTACGACTCCTTTTCTTTAGATAGAGTATCCTTATTAGCTGAAGTGTCCGAAATTGTGTTTTTTTCTTGTGAAATAATTTTCATTTCCATGATTTGTTAATCAGATTCACTAGCATAACAATGATTAGCACTTGTACAAGATTATGTACTTGCAGATATTAAAATTTTATCCAATTTTGCACATTTGCATTATTATACTCCTTTTCCTTTCGAATTTTTCGTTTTTGAGAAACATTCAAAGTTTTTCAACTCCCCTCATTTTAGGGCCGCGTTTCTTCTTGTCTTGTTGACAAAATACCGTTTTTTGAACCAGAATATTTAATTCCGATAAAAAAAATAATAATGAAAGCGAGAAGAGAGATGGAAATATTTAAAAAGAAAAGGAACAAACACACTCTAAATTTAAGTGCATTGAATATAAAAATACAGATGTCTGTTTTATATAAAAGCAATTTTGTGAAACATTTCTCATTATGCTTTATTTGATTGAATACTCATAAATCTGACCAAATTGTTATTTAAATGCTCTCTATGGTTTTCCAAGTATCGTAATACTATTTCACGTGAAAAAAGCGTAACAGATGTACGTTATTTACGACTTCGCTAAATGAAAATGAAATACATGAGGAGGAAGGGGAAATAAAGTTGCCAATAAGTTACTCTGCAACTTCGGTAGAAAGTAAATCATGTCTTTTTTTCTCTCTCTACAGCTAATGTAAAGTACACTGGTGTGCAAAAATTAAGGACGAGACGGTTTTTTCAATATAACTTTGTACAAAAGCATTCCAAATCAACACATTTAATACCGTAAGATCCCCAATACGTAAGGACATGAGTAATGTAAGCAACACTTACTAAAAGAGAAATCAGAGGGATAAAAAGAAGCTTTATTGAAAAAGTAGCATGGAGCGCAATGCGACTGAAGGCCGAAACATCCCTGTGATGGGTGTCCAGTAAGAAATATCCGGTCTTTAGTAGGGGATATGATCTCCCCTGACTGCTAGGCAGGTTTCACAGCGTCTGCCCATGCTGAGAATGAGGGTGTCAATGAGTTGTTGAGGCATTGCTGCCCATTCGTCTTGCAGCGCCAATCGAAGCTCCGGAATCGTTACTGGTGGTAAGGTACGAGCTGCCAAGCGTCTGCCTAGAAAATCCCATACATGCTCTATGGGATTGAGATCCGGAGATCATGCCGGCCAATCCATACGTTCAATATCCTCACTCTCTAAGAGCTGTTCGGCAGCTACTGTGCGATGATATGGTGCATTGTCGTCCATGAAAAGGAACTGCGGACCCATAGCGCCTCTAAAAAGACGCACATATGGAAGAAGAATCTCGTTACAATAACGGGTCCCGTTGACTGAACCTGCGTCGAAGATGTGAAGGTCTGTACGACTACCAAGCATGATGCCTCCCCAAACGAGAACACCGCCACCTCCATACCTGTCCCTTTCAATGATGTTCGAGGGATGATTGCGGCTTCCCCGCTCTCTCCAGATGAGTATGCGATGAGAATCGCTACTCAGACTGAATCTGCTCTCATCTGTAAAGAGTACTCGTCCCCATTCATTGTCTCTCCAATTCCGGTATTCCCGGCACCACAGAGAACGCCTTCTCCGATGGGCAGGCGTTAGAGGTACACACCGTACAGGGCGTCATGCAAACAGACCACCACCGTGCAGTCTTCTGGCCACGGTAAAACGCGATATCGGTCGTCCAGTCGCCTGTGTCGTGTGTCTAGCGATTTCTCCTGCTGTCTGCCGCCTGTTTCTTCTGGCCTGTAAGGCAATATACCGGTCATCTGTGGGTGTGGTTCCTAGTGGACGACCACTACTGAACCCCCGGATAGCTGTTCCTGTAGTTTGAAATTGTCTCCAAAGTCGTGAAACGATGCTGTGAGCAATTCCGAACTCTGCAGCCACACTTGTCACACTGCGATCTTCCTCCAACTTCCCAATGATTCGACCTCGGGTAAAAGCATCCAGATGTCGTCTAACAGATTGATTATTCGCCATTTCACGCTGAGGCAGCAACTCGGTGTGATTTTAACTGCTATACGGTGTGCAATCTCTCTGCCAGAAATACTAATCTTACACCGACAACATGCTTTACTACTCAGACACTCCCCCATTACGTCTACCTGCATATCTGCGCATGTGCTACCGTACATCACCTCACTTAATATCCTGATTGGTCTTTCTGTCCGCTCTGCCTCTTCGTTCAGCTGATATGCTAATTTTTCGACTTCGTCCTTAATTTTTGCACACCAGTGTATACTATAATAATAAAAGTGATGAATTTCTTTATCTTCTTAGCATTATATCCCGATTCTCCATCTGACTTATATTTTATCTGTTCTTAATTTAGGTTTGAAAAAACACCACTAGTGGAAAAGTATCTCTCGTCCACAGATGGGATTACAGTACATCAAACAAAATGTTTTTTGATTTGGTTATTGGATCAAAGATATCTAATGAGCGCGTTAAAATTTTGATTTTGAATGACGTTAGATGGCCAATTGGAAAATCGCTTAAAAGTTGGATTTAAAAAAAAATTGAAAGCGAATTTTGAGAAAATCTACATAAAGAGCGTCAGTCAAGCTTTGCCCCCCCCCCGCAGTGTGGGGGTTTCGGGGGTGTACGTTACGCCACTGATTGGAACATCCTATTTATTGTGTTGCATTGAATTGTTTTGAGTGCTAATAAAATAATTGGAATGTATCATGTCGAATCATCCTTCACTTCCTTCCACACCTTTAGCTGGGTCTCATGGTATACGGGAAGGAGGGTTAATACAAACTATTTATCCTTTATAACCAGACGAGACATAGGTTTCAGCTATAATCTTCCTAAACACCAACAGAGTCTCGGAGAAAATTTGGAACATATTTCTCGAAGCAAAAAATATGATCCGACATCGAATTATTATCTACCTCAAGGGGAGGGTAAATAGTGTTCCACAAAAAGGGTTTAGCGGCCCACCAAAACGTTCAGAAAATCCACTTTGTACCGAGATTTCTTTCCCATGCGCGACCAAAGATTCGTCTCGTATGTTTCATTATTAGGAGAAAAACAGTATTCCTTTATTAGGAAAACAAAGCAGCTAAAAGTGTTCCTGCTACTATTAGAGATCATCTGCAGAATTTGGAGGACGATATCATGAGAAGTTGTTAGGATTTTAAAAAAATTGAGCCTAAATTCCATTTGCTTTTTTATCCCTCTACTCCTCATATTGATACAGCTCCTGAGGAGTTACAGCTTGAACTTACCGACAGGCAGTTAGATAACAGTGTGAAAGAAATGTTTAATGCTACGACATTAATTGACTTTTAAAAATCTTCAGCTGAAAAATTTCATGAATAAATTTCCTGGGAAATTGTTCTTTATATTTGGATCGGTATATGTTTATACGATAGGGAGTCGGAAAATAAGTTCCCCCTGTCGACTGTGGTCAGAGTTGTGTATGAAAGTCAAAACATAGAATGAGACATTAAAGATATGACATAACTTTATTTTTCCTCATAAGTAACAAGTACATTGAGACATTTGTCATACCGCTTGAAAAGTTTCAAAAAACCTTGCAGAAAAACTCAGGGCTATGCATACGGAAAAAGCGCTTACTTTTGTATGGACTGTTTAGTGGTTGGAACCAGGTACCTACCTTCCAGGCGATACTGCAACACCCTGTCGAAATTAAAAGAAGTGATTCAGAAAAAGCGGCATGGGCTTCTTAGATCTGGAGCTCTGTTGTTGGATGATAATGCGAAACCACACACGGAGACGGCAGTACAAAACCATATTGGAACTCTTGGTTGCAGACCTGATCTCGCGCCAAGTGAATTCCTCTGTTTCTGGCTTTGAAGAAAAATCTCGCCTGAAGGCGCTTTGGAAGCAATGCTGAAATCAAACAAGCCGTTAAACGCTTCTTTCGTATGCAAAGCTCTGAGTTTCTTTGCAGGCCTTTTTGAAGCTTATCAAGCGGCATGACAAATGTCTCGATATACTTGGTACTTATGGGGAAAAGCTAAGTTATGTCTTATCTTTAATGTCTCATTCTGTGCTTTGGCTTTCATACACAACTTTGACCATAGTCGACAGGGGAAACTTATTTTCCGACTCACCCTCGTATTTGCACAAGTAAAGTTTTTCTTGCATGAAGATCAACAAAAGTAAATAGGGATGCAACTTGGCTGACATACACTTGTAGGCTGGGATATGAATTTAAATAGGAAGTCTAACTACTGATTTTAAAATAGAAACTGTAGAAAAGTATCATAGGGTACATTTGTCTCATTAAACTGATATTCTGAAATTACACTCATGGACAAAAAAAAAAATTAGCGTACCAAGAAATAATTGCAGGATCGTGACGAAACTTGGCATGAAGGTACATGTCGGAAAGATATGCAAATGATTAGAAATGCAGGGTGATTGAGCATTACGTATACCCGGTAGAGGGCGTTTAACGTCGTTCTCCGTGGAGTATAAAACAGGTAACCAAAGCTTCTTTGAGTGTGCTGAATCGTTTACAAAAGAAGCGCTGAGGTAGACATGCCATTACGCCGTTTTCGAAGACAATATGAGCAGCTGTCGCAGTTTGAGAGGGGGAGAATCATCGGCATGATGGAAGCTGGGTGGTCAGCTAGGCGAGTAGCTCGTCAATTAGGCCGCTCTGATTGTGTTGTGAGGAGGTGTTGGGACCAGTGGATCCGAGAGATGTCATTTACGCGAAGACCAGGCTTAGGATTCCCTCGACAGACCAGTCATCGAGAAGACCGCCACATCCTAAGAAATGCAAGCGTACAGCCAACTGCTTCATCGGCCGCCATCCCCGTGATGAACGCCTCAATCATGTCTTTGCTTTACAGCGACACACCGCTCCCACAGCTGGTGTGATGGTATGGGGTGCCATTGCCTACAATACACGGTCACCTCTTGTATTGATCCGTGGCACCATGACAGCCCAGCGGTATGTCCATGACATCCTGCAACCACATGTGTTGCTACTCATGCAACGGCTCCCAGGTGCCATTTTTCAACAAGCAATGCTCAGCCTCTCACGGCAAGGGTGTCTAAAGACTGTCTCCGCACTGTTACTTCTCTTCCTTGGCCTGCCCAGGAGCCAGATTTGTCTCCAATCGAGCATATCTGGGATCATTTAGGCATCCCACGAGTTTGAACGAGCTAGAGGCAAGGTTACAGCAAATATGGAACGAAATGTCTCAAGACATCACACAGAACTTTCATGCCTCAATGCCCGATCGTATCACATCATGAATTCGCGCTAGAGGGGGTTCAACAGGGTATTAAATCTCCGGGTGTTTTTGCCTTTTTCTCTGAAATAAATGATCCTTTTTCTTTGATTTTCTAACCATTTACTTATATTAAAGTAGTCATTACATATGTAAAATTTCGTTTCATTTTGACGACTCCTTCTTGGTGCGCTAATTTTTTTGTCCATGAGTGTAAATATACTTTGTGACGGTCTTTGCTAACCTCCTCTATTTCTAATTTATTTATTTCAACCAATCTTCACCGAGAGCCAGGTGTGATTTATGTAAATAAGATATATTATATAAGTTCGGGTTTCGCGAGTTAAGAAGTTAAGTGATAGGAAGAGTGAAGTTAAGTGAATTAAAGATCGAGACGTCAACACGAAGTTGTTGACAATTATAGATAGCCTGTTACGTGTGGAGGTACGCGAGGAGAAGCGTATTGAATAAAGTGAAAATCCTTATTACAGAGAGAGCATGGATTCTTCACCCATTCTTCCAGCCAGTAAAAAGGTAGAAGTTGTCACGAAGGAACAGCAGATGTAAAATATAAGGTCAGTGATTTTATTTGAGATATTGAGATTATTCGCACGGGGCGTAGCTGTAATTGTGCGCATTTAAGCTTTCCTAGATTCAGTTGATATTCTGAATATCCGCTAGTAGTGATTCCCCGCTTAGTTACTCCACTCTTATTTGTTTTTCTTAAATTGATTAGTGTGTCTAAACGTATTTGCTGATAAGAATCAATAAATCTATTTGAATTGCAATTATGTCTTTTGATCATTTAAGTCCGCCTACACATCCTGCAGTATTTTCAGATAGACAGGTAGATAGTAGTCTAAGGGGTGGCATTAAGTCACAACAACTTGCAGCTGTAAATGATATGAAATTAGCAAAGTAAATAAATTGAATAAAACTACTTTTATTTTATTTGATGTATTTATCATTTTTTATAAATGTGGCCCTCGAGCCCAAACACATTGTCACCTCTGATCTAGTTCCACTTTAAATCACTTTATACAGAACTACAAATTGGCAAATCATGTTTCCTTTATAAGGAACAGTGGTTTTAAAAATTTACAATACTCTTAAAAAAACCGAGTTGATATTTAGAAAGAAACATCACGAGACAGACGTTATGGGATTATTTGTGATTTATTAATTTTTTTAAGATTCTAAGTTTTTCTTTGGAGATGACCTATCACACAGAAGTGATTTCTTAAAGTTAATAGCAGAAATTGTTGTTAAACAACTAACATAAATCCTAGCGTGATGGTAGCGAAGATAAAAATGGAATCTTATTCTGTCTCGAAAGTAATTAGAATTCGCAATATAAAGTTAATGGCTGCCTCTGGCAGAATCACTAACATAAAAACAAGACAAAGATGGTCATAAAACAGCCAAATGTAGGATTTAGGAACTGTAGAGATTTTTATGATTCTCATTTTTGTCGTTTGGTTGATTTGACCTAGAAACTGTTCGAACATTTTATGTCTAAAGAATAATTATTGTTTTGAAAAAACTAAAATTGTTTTCTAAGAAATATTTCTTACAATATTATTTTCATTTAAAGTTTCCCCTGATTTACACTATAATTTGTAAATTTATGTGGACATAGAAACAGGATTTAAATTTTAACTTTCTCACATTAGTAACTTCACCTGGAAAATAGATTTTCTCAATTCTAAGATTTATTTGTGACTAACACATGTCAATGATGTTTGTACCAGATATATATATATATAATATATATATATTCCCTTTTATAAATTGGAAGAATATAACTGAAATAATAAATAAAAAATAACGAAAATATCTGAAACAAAATTATTATTCCATGTTAAAATTGATGAAATAACCAGAAATCACGAGCAGATGACAACTGAGCTTATACAGATATGCCAATTTTAAACCACTTTATATTTAGTTGTCCTATGCAAAGTTTTGCAAAGATCAACTTTAGCCCAAAGGGGCTATGTAACTAAAAAATACTGCAATCGAATAAAACATTAAAAAGTTTTCATTGGCATAGTCTACTTTTAAAATTGAGTTCATTATTGGTTAAAGCGGGCGTGAATTGGTAAGTGTCTGCAGGAAGCAGGCATGAAGTAGTTACAATGGAATTGATAAGTGAAAGCAGGCTTGTGTAGGCTAAATTCGTGTGACGTCATAGTCACATGATAATGATAACCATGTGATTCTAGACAATCAGTTCAAAAACGCATGTGATGTCACAGAGTAGCGGGTCTATTCGCGTACCACCTATAAAAATCCTCTTAGGGAAACTGTTTATTTTTAAAAATATTATTCTGTTGAAAACTTTCTTCCGAAGAAGAAGATGTGACGTATGCAAATCAAGGCTTATATTTAAACATTAACTTTCAGGATCGAGAGAGAGGGGTTAGAAGCTAAAGGATAGCAGTGGGCGATTAACATAAAGTAATATAAAGCTAGGCGAGAGTGTTCCGTAGATTATTTACTTCATATTTAAGATTGACGATTTGTCAATTAGATATTTAATTTGGATTAGGGTTGGCTTGAAGTAGAGCAACTTATACGTGTCTTAGATTATCTGGAATGTGGAAAGCTAAGACATTCCTAAAGTAAGCGATTAAATTTTTATAATTAAATATTACTTAAATCGTCTTCCTCGCTTTTGCTCTCATAATTATTTTAAGGTGCATTTCCTAATCTTGGATTGTTCAGGTTTCTTAGATTGTTGAGATTTGTAAATAAATTGTGTTTGTTTTGACTATGGCTAATCTTCCTTCTTACTCTCGTACACTGATGGATGGGATAGTACATCGTTCACAATAGTCACACCATTAAAGCTATCTTGTGCTTTCAGCTAATCAGTTAGTTCATGCGCTTCGTTGCAGCCAACTTTTGCACTTTGCTGAAACATTATCTTAAAAAATATACGTGCATACAAAATGCATTTTATTTAAAAGTACATGCATAAAATATTTTTTTTATTGTGAAAAATCTTTTCGAAATTTTTTTTTTATAACATTAAAACATTTTTACCCAATTATGAAATTTGTAATTTGATCTAATTGTAATTTTTACCAGTAGAACAACGAGTACGATTGGTTTAATGCCTGTTTTTAAATCAATGGAGAACACTTGTTTGTCTTTATCAAGAGACCGTCATGAATTGAGATCATTGGTAAGTGATTAGCTGTTGAACTTACCAAGTTATTGGTAGCTTAACCCACAGCCCCTTAATGGCTAATGATAATCATTGTATAATGGCAAATAAAAAAACAAGTAATATAAAAAAAAAATTTAAGTCCATTCCTACTTAGATCAACAAAAAAAAATTATTTTACTTACTTTTTATTAAATAGTTACAATTAATATAAATATGTATATACATATGACAGAATCACAACATTAAGTGGCAATTAATTTTTATTAATGATCATTAAAGTATCGTATTATCATCTAAAATAATAGTGTATGTAAAATTTCAGTTCAACTTTGAAACGTGAGGAAAAAAAATCTTTTAAAGTTGTGACCCAAGTCTCTAAAAATAAAGCCAACTTTGCTGTTTCTGTAATCCTCTTAATAATTAATTTCAGACAATAATTTTAATTAATTTTAATTAAATTATCGTATTGTTACCCAAAACAATAGTGTACAGAAAATTTCAGCTCAACTGAGCGCTTTAAAAAATGGGAGAAAAAAACCGTTTCAAGTTTTGACACGCCCAAATGGTCGCTGAGTCGCCCAAAATGATGCCAACTTGGCTGTATTTGTAATTCCTTGAATAATTAGTTTTAATCAATTAATTTTTATTAATTATAATTAAATCACTATTGTCATCCAAAATATGTTTCAATTGAGTTTTTTAAAATGCATTTTATTAACGATTGAAAATTTGAACAAGATAAATATAGAGAGAGTGTGAACTAATAGAGTAGGAATTGAAAAAGAAAAAGTAATATTAATTGAGATTACAATTTTAAAAATTAAAAATATAATATTGAAAAGCGTTTTGAAGTAGTTTTTATTTTCATAAAAATAAATCTCCACCTTCATTTTCTATAACGAAATAAAAAGTTCAGCTGTCCTATGTCAGGTGATACGTTTCCGTCTTTAGCCTGCTGAAGCATCGTTAATCACATAACCACTGAATCATTCAGAAGGAATTTGCAAGAATTAAACTAGTACGATGTCCTTGATTGAGTGTCTGCTCGCAGCACCTAGACAAACAGTTCGCGTGCAAAATGTAATATCATAGGACATCGCTACTAGGTTTTCTGCTGCTGAGTAAATAATAAGAAGAAATATTGAGTTTATGTATTGAGTATATTTATAGTTATGGGTTTATTTAATGGTCATATGATTTTTTCATGTGTAAAGAGAAGGAAAGAACGTTGATCGAGTTTTGTCATAAGGTATAACGTTTTCAAGAAATAATATTTCGAAGAGATCATTGTACCCCATTTTAGATAAACAAAAATCGCTACTATTGCTAACTCTCGTACGTAAAAGGATAATTCAGTTTTAAAAAAATTAATTAATATTTTATACACCTTAGTACATAACTTTATACATGTGTGTTAATTTTTTTATCCAATAATTTGTTTGATGTATACAGCACTGTTTTTGTGAATAGATTTGGATTTATTTTGGAAATTAATGTATTCTTTAATACAAGAGGAAATACAGAAATATAAAGCACTTTCTGTCCTTTTTCTGTTGTTGTTCTGGTATATAAACACAGTTAAATATCTGTTAACGTGGCTTCCAGCTTGGTACGGTATCTAATAACATATTATTTTTAGTTGATAAATTACTAACTTGTCTAAACATGCTGTCCAGGCTTTTTAACAAATCCGATCATTTTATACTATTTACTTCAGTTTGATACTTTTATTTTTGTATTTTCGAATATATTTTCATAAAATTTTTGAATTGCAAAGTTTTCGATAATTTTAACAATTTTTAGCATTTTTAAAAGAATTTTTTCAAAGTTGACGTACTATGTATTTCTTCATGTATACCGTGTGTGTCATGAACAACGAAGTACTGACTTCTCTAAGTAATATACTATATTAATTTGTCCTTTGTAGAAAACGAAAAGTGTATAGAGATTTTTAACGCTTAAATTAAGTGCAAAATTAAATAAATTGCATGATGTTTTTTACCCCCTCTAGCTTTGGGGGTAACATTCAACTTTTTATCATAAAAAAATATTTTTTTATTATAAAAATCTTGAAACTTTTCTTTTGGGTTTTCAAAATGGTGTTGAGATCTTTAAAGCATTTTGCAAATCTCACTATCCTGGTCATTATGCCTTCATGAAAATGTTCACAACATTCTATTGTTCACCACGTTTTTTGAAGATTTACTTTTCTTTTTCGAGATTACAAAACACTTGTCTGAACAAACACACTTGAAACACTTGTCAGTCAAAGCGTTAAATTATTCGAGTTTGTTAATAATTAAAACGAATTCATAGCCATGTACAGACAGAACTGAAAGAGATTTCATCAATTTTATTGTAAGAAACAGATCAAAATTGAAAATTTATTTTCCCACTGAATTATTTAAACATGAATAAATAGTGATGGGACTAGTGTTGATAGTGATATGATTATGTATGCTTTCATATGCATTGTAACGTCACATCTGTGAGCTCTTGGACACCTGCGACTTCCCGTCACCCGGCTGTATCAGTTTTTAGGAGAATTGATCACCACATATGCAAAAACACCTGCAGTCGTTAATATATTGCGCGGACGTGTCTTGGATAGCCCCAGCAACCTTTGACACCAGGAGAAGCCCACTCCACCCACGGCCGGATGTAACGAGAAGAAAATGCGCCGACAGCGGTCAATCCCAAACCCTAGAGGGGGCCGAGAGAGAAACGGGAGTTCCAGCGGAAACTTCGCTGGGAACGGACACCACAAGACTCCTCCCTCACAAAGCAATAGAAATTGGGACTCTAAAATAATCTAACTGTACTAAGTTGTAAATTAATGTAAATAATAGCTGCGACTTGATTAAACTAAATTTTTATTTATCAAATCAAGCTACCTTTATTTGTTTCAAACGTTCAGCATGAATGGAATTATGGCGCGACAACCCTGAATGGATCCTGGCTTTCCTCAGAATTCCATTCCATGTCATCCTTGTTGTTGTCTAAGGGAGCGTTTTTTAAACTGTGATTCGCGAACCCCCTGAGGTCCTCGGTGTCTTTTTAAGGGGTCCGTGAAGGTCTCTAATTTAATATTAACATTTCCCCATTTTACAGACTTTGAAAGGCTGCAGATTTTAAATATTACACCTAATATAACAACATTAGTAGTAGAAATGCAGCACCTTCCTTCTCATTAAAAATTTTAATTAATACAATTAAGTATATTATTTATTTTGAACTTAGTATTCTATATTATTTTTACAAAAATTAGATTACTGTTTACTTTAAGGAAAAAAGAATTGTTAAAAAGGTCTGTATAAGCAGAAGAGGCAATTTTAGTATTATTGAGAAACCTTTAAATCACTCAACCATGTATTGGCAGGGGTATTCAAAATCTTGGAGGTTCGTGATGCCAGGCTGATACATAAAGGCGGTCCGTGGCGATCGAAAGTTAAAGAACCGCTGGTCTAAGGTTTTTCAATTTATATCACCTTAAGGGGGTCCGGCACGTCCATAGGAGCCCATGTTAAATTGCTACTTACTCAGAAACTACTTACTTCTCATAGATAAAGTTTTTACAGTAGATTATGTATACTATTAATAAAATTTTTCCGAAGGGCTTTGTCTTTTTGTTAAAAATTAAAGTAATTATGACTTTTTAAAAAAATGTCCAATTTTCCCCCAAAAATTTAGTTTAAAAAAGCCTTTTCTGAAAAAGTTTGCTAAATATATCTAATTCCCTCCATTAAAATATGTAAACATACTAAAAATATGCTCACTGAAAATTTGAGGATTATATAATAAGTGGTTTTTGAGAAAAAGGTACACAAAGTGAAAAATATTTCATTTTGAGGAAACAGGCTTTAAAGTAAAAATTTGTAATTATTGAGCATTTACTTTTTTTAGTACTTTCCAGAAGCATATGAAATATTTTCCTCTGCGCTCCTACAAAAGACTCTTATAATTTTCTTTTTTTCATTATTTTTGACAATTTAGTCTTTTTTAGAGGTATCTATAGATACTTTCGTTAGGCTACACGAATCCGCGCATCTAATTTTTTAAAGCAGGACACACAGTTATAACTTTTTCAATATTTCAATGTTTTAAGAACACTAATTTTGTAACATACCTCATATTGAACTGTACAATAGCCATATTTACCCCTAATTTTAGAGTTTTTAATTCCACAAATGTAGATTTTGGAAACACTGACCTTATGGAGTTACTAACTAATTCATTTCGGTTCTGAGTCCATGTAAAACATTTTCTTAATAACACAGGATCACCTCGGTCTCTGAAAATTGGCTTCATTTAATTCATTATGGTATAGCACGTTTGTATGTGTTTATGATCATAGTGCCTTTCGTTACATTCAGCTTCTGCCTTTTGAAACTTGCACCATGAATTTCTGCGCACAGGATATAGTACATGTTGAGGGCTCTTGTTTGAAGACAGAAGATGAAAATAAATTGATATTATTTCTAATGGCCATACCATAATATCTTTGAATTTTTGATATTAAAATGTTGGTTACGACCACTTAGGCTTTTTCCACCACTTAATGTTTTTTCTCCGTTTTTGCTTTAAGATTCAAAAGAAATAAAATACTTCTAATTATCGTACTCCCTCGTATCGTATGTCATTTTATACAGAAATATTTGTAATTTTAGAAAATATAAGAAAGTGAAAATCGGTAATTTTCTGAAAATTCATGTGTGCGACTTCCAAATAGTTTTCAGGTCTTTTTCCAGGCGGTCAATCCACATAAGTCTGAGTCTTCCTCTTTTTCGGGTACCAAATGGCTTAGCCAAGATCTTCTGAGTGATTCGATTGTCATCCAATGCTATTAAGTGTTTTGCTTATTTAATCCTCTGCATTGCTTTAAGTTTAATAATATCTGGTTCTTTAAATAGTAGTAAAAAATTTTCGTGTTATTTCCTCACCTATAATTGTCACGCACATTTAATCCTGTCAAATATGCATCTTCAAATTCGTCTTTCCAATATATCAAGTCTCTATAATCATTGTTCGTGTTTCAAAAGCGTATGTAAGAACGGGTCTATTCAAATTTTGTAAACGTAAAAAAAAACCTATAATAACAAAATAGTACTCATAAGTTTAAGTACATAAATAAAAGAAATTAGATATTTTAGAGATTCGTGCAAAAACACAGTATGCATTGTGCAAACATGCTTTAGTATTGTGTTAGAAAACCGTAAATAAAATCTGAGTATTGAATAATAAAAAGCTTGAAACTTAATGAACCAGTCGTGTGCTTAAATCATTATAAACGTAGAGTAAAGCTTTTGTAACATGCCTTTATGTTTATAATGTAAATATTTCTTATTGCGCATACAAGAATATGATGAAAAAATTTATTTTTGTAAGACATGCAATCTCAGTATTACGCTGACTTTTCAAAATTCAGTCACGCAACCTTTTTTTTAAAAAAAAAACTCGTGATCAAATCAATTTATGAAGTTAAAAAAAGAAAGTTTTCATTGGAAGAAGATGAGTTGTAATAGCATCCCCCCCCATTTGTCTGGAAAAAAGCCCCTTAAAATTAGGAAAATAACTAAGCAAATAGCCTTTTTAAAAAATATAATGCTAAAAATATTCTACTGCGTGTATAACTTTCACCAAACGATTTTGATCCAAGCAATATGGAGACAAAAGATTTTTAATATTTTTAAGATAATAACAAACGATTGGAGAATGATCGATTATATGTTAAATATGAACCATGCCTATGATAGTATTGTAATTAATTTGGGTAAAAACCTAATTGATAAAAAGAATATTTACGTATTTTAGCACGATTCGAAAATTCTGTTATCAAAATTAATTTGCATTAATTGTATAAATCTCTATCAAGATTCCCAAATAAATATTTAAATTATTACAAACACACGGATTTTCATAATTTTTCATTATTTTTAAAGTAATTTGACTGTTGAATGAATATCCATAACATTTTTCTAAGATATTCTCAAGACAAAGTTTGTTGTAAAAGCAGAGTTACAACTTCAGAATAATCGTTTGCTAATATTTTCTTGTGATTGGAAAGTAAAATAAATGATTAATTTCGAAAACCTCTCCTAAAATTGATAGATGACTCGCAAGTTACGTAACTTTGTTTTCCAAAGAGAAATATTCTTATCAACGAATTATAAAGCCGTGTAAAAATCTCGGATATTGCAATTAAAAAAAGGTATTAAATATATTAAATTTAAAAGATAAAATACGTCTAGCTGAAAGTAAAAAGGAGAACATGACCATACGAAACCTCGTCTTAAAACGCAGGCAACTATCAAGAAAGTGGTCTCTAAATCCAAAAGAAAATCCATCGACTCAAAGATTCATTGCATCGTAACTAGGAGTGTCTTCCGGCACTGTAAGTAAGATCATTTCTAAATGTTGAAAATTAAAAAACATGTTTAAACCTAAATTTCATCTGCTTTTTTGAAAGGAAAACAAATTATAAAAATTATATAAAAAAACACCTAGCTGGTGAAAAATAGAAAATTTCGGCAACACTTGATAAGTTTTGAGTTACGGTAATAAAAGAAGATCAATTTTCTATTGCTCAACTGACAAGAATGAACATACGAAATGGCTTCGTCAGTGTATAGAAAAGATCCCAAAGGGATTCATGAGAGTTGAAACATTTTGTTACGATGGCAAATCAAAAATTTAAAAGTCTCAAGTAAAACCAAAATTAATTCACAATACTATCAGCAAAATATTTTAGAACCGATTTTTGTAGAAGGAATACCAACCTTATAAGGAAAGGACATTGATAAAGTTGAGCTTCACTGAAAACATCTAGTCTTGGGTTGCTGAGGGACAAGCCCGCTACCCCTCTCGAGCAAGTACGGCTAATGAAGTGTGGCATAGACATGAAACCGCATGGTATGAGTTTACCATTTTTGTCATTCAAGCCCAGTTCGGCTCCGTACCTAACCAGATAAGGGCCGTTTTAGCTACCAGGGGTGCCAGCTGTTTCTGCAAATTTTACACCCCTGTAAAACCCCAAATGGAATCCAAATTTAATCCTTTTATCTTCATGCCATATTGTTTACATACAATATTTATCTTTTTTGTATATATCTGCTTTCCTTCATGGTGTTGCAATTTTAATGGTCAGCAGTGCAGAAGCAAATCTCCACAAAAAATACAGGGTTTTTAGATACAAATTATCTATCAAAATCGTTTCCATAAAGAGCAAACGACTATCTGAGACATACCAAGTTTTGCTTAAAAAACTGGAAAGATCGTTTCAGTTCAGTATATCACTTTTTGACATGCTGTTGACTGAAGAAGATATAAGAGTTCCGGTGTCGTGGTTTGACAGTTTTACAATGAATTTCCTTGGCAAGCAAACCATTATTCCCACGCAGAATTTTGTTATGGTTATACTCATCGGGGATTTAATTAATCTATGCATTATACAGTGTTATGTTTAACTTTGAAAAAAAATACACAAGTGATCACTTTTTTGCCTTTTTATTCCACGTTTATTAATTGTGCTTTTTATCCTAATCTCTCTTGACATTTTTTTTTTAAAATTCCCCCATTTTCCCTGTTAAATTAGTTTTAATTTATTCAGTGAAAATAGTAAACGAGTATTACGAACCATTATTAGTTTAAATAACTAATGAATATTATTAAAGCTAATATTATTTCACGGTTATTTTTTCTTTTATTAGAGGATACTTATACGAGGAGTCAGAAAATAAGATTCCCCTGCCGACTGTGGTCAAAGTTGTGTATGAAATTCAAAACATAAAATGAGACATTAAAGATAAGACATAACTTTATTTTTATACATAAGTACCAAGTACATTGAGACATTTGTCATACCGCTTGATAAGCTTTAAAAAGCCCGCAATGAAAAGCTCAGGGATTGCATACGGAAGTAGCATTTAACGACTTGTTTGACTTCAGAGTTGCTTCCAAAGTGCCTTCCGGTGAGGTTCTTCAAAGACGGAAGCAGATGAAAGTCACTTGGTGCGAGATCAGAACTGTATGGCGGGTGGTGTAAGCGCTCCAACCAAGAGTTGCAATATGGTTTTGCATTGCCGTCGTCGAGTATGGTCTCGCACTGTCATCCAACCACAGAACGCCAGATCTGAGAAGCCCAGGCCACTTTTTCCAAATCCATCTGCTTGATTACGGTCGACCTCTACCCAATGGCGTGTCGGTGTCTTGCGCGTTCACTTGCTGTTTTGTCGTTCGCCCACAGCCGTTAAACGCTTTTTCCATATGCAAAGTCCTGAATTTTCCTGGAGAGCTTTTTGAAACTTATCAAGCGGTATGACAAATGTCTCAGTGTACTTGGTACTCATATGGAAAAATAAAGCAATGTCTTATCTTTAGTGTCTCATTTTTTGTTTTGACTTTCATGCACAACTCTGACTACAGTCGACGGGGAAACTTATTTTCCGACTTACCCTCGTATCTATATGGACCAGAAATTATTTAAGATAGCATTTACATTTAATTTTTTTTTTAAGTATCCTCTCAGTACTATTCTAATCCAGAATTACTTTATGGTTTCAAAAAAAAATCTGATTAAGTAATTTATTTTGGCATTTTCAGTTTATTTTTTAGTCTTCAGTTATTCCCTTTCATTCTTAAAAAAAATTAACTGGTTTCCTTTCCTTTTTTTAAAAAAAATATTTCCTGCAACCACTATCAAAAAAGCTTTTTATTTCTTCTCAAACTCGGTTCATGCCTCTCATGTGATCTTATGTTGAAGGCCAATATTCCTTCAATAACGTTTTCACCAACAATAAAAATAATAATAATGAAATATTTTTAAAAAGGCACCCTTTCATACCCCAGGCTTTCGTGTTACTCTTTGCACCTTTTGGTTTGCATATGCTCAACCCCTACATGAAACCCTATTGGGGGCCTCTTCCCTGACAATAGCGGTGGGAGAGGGGATGGACGGGAACAAAAATTTAACGGGAACATTCCATCGGTACCGATTCAAGAATCTTCGTCTACATTGAAGTATGGGGTTGGATGGAAAAAATTCACAGTGTCTAGGACTGTACTCGTATCTTTCATTCTTGTTCAGATTTTTAGAAGGTGACGTTCGGAACTCTTGATTTGGTAAGTAGCATGCAATGATGTGGCGATAAAATCGATTCAAGTATTGATCCTTATTTTTTAAGGTATCCGAATACCCTAACATTGTAAATTTTGCAAAAACTGATAAATTTTTTTATGATTTTATTTTATAGACCATCTAAAAATAACTTAACTTATTAACTTATAACTTAACATAATAAACTTAAAAATATTAAGTTTATTATTTCCCGTTCACTAGAACAAAATTTTCAAGTGTTTTAGTAAAAGCAGATGCCATTACTTTATGCAAGATGCCATACTTTAAAACGCGTTTTACTCGAAATGTGTTTGTCTTTTTGAAAATGCTCAAACGGGGACAGTGATTGTTAAAAAATTTTGAAAATAATAAACTGAAATTTTTTGTGTATGTTTTCTTTATAACAGTAGAAGTGTTTTAACCTTCAGATTTATCAATCACTGTTTTATTTCAAAATTTACAATCCCTTATGTGAATATAAGCACTGTTATTTTAAGCAATTTCACATAATAACTAAGATAAAGTGCTCTAGTTTTTGTAAAAATATTTCTTATCCTGAAGGTCATTTCAAAAATGAATAACATAGCAACACATCAGAATAGAAAAATTGAAAATTTGTTCATAAACTTAAAATATAAACAAATTAAATATGTAATGCAATTTCCTCTTATTTTCATAAGTTAATTTTTAGTTGCATTTTTTGTTTCAATTTTAAAACTAAGGGTGCCTAAAACTTTTACTTCACTTGTGAATTTTTGAAAGTAAACTTGAATTTAAAATTTCAATAATTGAATTTGGAAAAGGAAAATTAAATTAAATTTAAAATTGCAATTATGAATACGAATGTTGCTTATTTATGAAAGAGTTGCTTACTTATTCATGAAATACTTTATTGTTTTTTCATCTCTCTGTACTGCGCAAGCCTAGTGGTCAAGGTAACGGACTCGTGTCATGAGTTCGAGCCTAGTACAGCTGAAGACTCGCCGTGTAGGGGAACGATACACGTTAAATATGTCCAGAGTGAGTGAATATTAACGTCGCACTGTTCAGCTACAGGAGGGCTTTTGGCGATGGTCCGCGTAATTTTGAACCATAGTCAAGTGACGTGGATGACACCTGAGCTGGCACCCCCCCCCCCCTCTGTCGAGAGTTCAAACGTCCTCCCGTTGGTATGGTGTGGTTGTTAGGAGAGGGTATACCAGAGCTCAGGTGTTGTCCTCGTCTCTTGACCATGGTTCAAAATTACAAAGTTCGTCGCTAAAAGCCCTCGAGTTGCTGAACAGTGCGACGTTTATACTCACCCACTCTCGCGGAGTACAATCAACTGTGTGTGTGTGATTTCTGAAAGAGCTTACTAGAATTTAAGAATTTTTTTTTCTGAAGAACTTCTATAAACAGGCGGATTAAATTTCATTGAGCTTTGACAGATTTAACTAGGTTACGAAGTCCTTCAATAAATTATGTCGAATGTCGCAAGCCAGGCTCACCTTCATAGAGTTTATTCATCTTAAAATTCTACAAATTTAAATGAGTTTCCTGTTACTCGTTCAACGAGCTTTGTATATTTTTTGTTTTATGTTATTGACCTCGCTAGACATATTTCTGATTTGCTTTACTCTAATCCCTTTTTCCTTAAAATAATTTCTCAGAAAAACACAAAATGCGACAACAATCGAATATTTAAAGTTCACTGTGAAATTATTTATTGAGCCGTTCCGTGAGTTTTAATGGAAAGGAAATGATTTGTGTGCATTTTTTCTCTATCATTTAACTTAAAGAAGGAACATTTTCAAAGATCACGCAATTAAATTAAAATATGAATATAGAATAAAAACATGCTTTATTTGGGAATACAGTCGAACATCCATATTACGAACCTATATCTTGCAAATTTTTCTATATAGCGAACTTTTTCCTGGAACCAAGAACATTTCACGTTTTTTTTCGTCCTCTCATAACCTCTCAATGGTGAAGTGCATTTTCTATATAACGAACTTTTTCTCTTGTGATTCAATTTTTTTTCTCTCCCTATTTTTGAAATATTTCTGGACATTTCAAGTTGTTCTTTTAACACATTTTATGGTGGTTATAAATCTTGAACTGGTTTTGATAGGTGCCTAACTCGCCGAGGGCAATAGAATTCTGGGCGTTTCATCCAAGAAGTGCAACTTATAACCCCCATTGTCCAGTTCACTAAAAACATCTTCGATATCCCCTTTCGCCCTTAGTGGAGTTGTCTCGTGTCCCCGTGTCTTTGAACAAGTCTCCGTACATTTGTACTGCCCATCCGTCGTACTGGTAACTTCTTTTCTTCTAGATCGAAAATATCAAACCGTAAGGGCTTGAGCATCAAAGAAAAAATTTAATTCTTCAGGAAGTGGATAATGGCATCAAGAAGCTTTTCTGCGGTTCTTCTTTCTTTCTTTTTTGTTTTGTTGATAGGATAGGTAAGATATATAAATTTACAAAAAGGTGGGAATACTTACTTTTTTATTATTATATAGTTTTTAGGAATTTAAAATTTGTTTTATGTAGTTTATGAAGAAAATTGAAAGATAAACCTCTATATAACGAGTTTTCCATATAACGAACTTTTTTCGGGATTTAGCGACTTCGTTATGTAGACGTCCGACTGTATATACTAAGGCTCTAAAAAAGTCAAATATTTGGATGAAATTCGGGGTATGGGTTTTGAAAAGTAAAAAAAAAAAATATATATATATATTATTGTCAAAATATTTTCTTTCAAATGTATTGCAATTATGCCTTCAGTTCGAATTTAATGTTTTATTTTGAAATGCTACATGAAGTAGTTTAATAAAGCTTTTAATCCAAAAAAAATTTAAGAACTATAAAATTTAATTAATATATTAAGTAAATTCACAAAAGTTATAAAAATCAATTAAATCATGATTAAATAACTGTAATTTATCTACTTTCATAAGAGATTGATCAATTAAACTGAATTGAGAAATAAATATTTGTTTCTAAAAACTCCTTTAATGTATTTCATAAGTTTTTAACAGAAAATTTCTGATAGCACGAGTTTTAAACCTACCTACCTTTTCAAATAAGATTTATTAAGTAAGTGTTATTTGTAAGTAGTTAGTTCTGTGATTTAGCATTTAAATTGAATTGCATGGTTCAAGACTGTGAAATAGGATTTTATCTATTATGAAGTTATCTGATGTAGTTTTCAATTATCTGGTCTTAGTGTGTGAGAAATAGACACTCATTAAATTTTTAACAAAATGGAGTTGAACTTTTTTGACTTAATTTGTCATGATCAATGACATAAATTAGCATATATTAGCAGACGAAAATAAATAAATGGAAGTTTTAGAGAAAACTACTTGCTTTTTTGTTGTTTTGAATTAATATTATAACAGATATTGCGACATACTAGGATACACTATTATACAAAAAAGTTCTTTCCTATTAAAAAAAGTAATTCGAACTTTAAATTTTGTGTCTTGAGCATTGTTAAAAATTTTTATTGTTTTCGTATACTATGTCCTGTTGCGAATTTTGATCCTATTCAAATAATATTTCACTATTTATTAAGATTCATTATTTATCAACTTTTTTTTTTATAAAAATCGTTTGCTTATTAGGAAAAAAAAATAGAATATATTTTTCAAAACGCAACTTTTAAGCAATGTATTTTAATTTTTTATGAAACGCATTCTTCAGGTGATTCATTCATAACAAATTATTTTTAACTTTTTTAAAAAATTTTCCTGACAAAAATTTATAGTTTATTCATTTTAAAATTAAATTTTTTTTAAATGTTGGAAATTATTTTATAACTTTTTTTTGTATTTGCACTGCAGTTAATGGAAATAAAATGTTTTTTATTCGAAAACAATGGCAACAACTTCTGTGGAATATGCTGATATATATGTATTGCATTCAACTAGTATTCGAAGTTACGGTATGAATTTTAAAATTTTTCTTTGCTTCTGAAAAATATGAGAAGTTTTTGAAATAAAATTTTCATCTAAAAAAGAAAAGTCAGATGAAAATATAATAACTGTTTCATGAAACATTTCAATTTTGCATCTTAGTTATAATTCACATTCAGAATCAAGAAAAATGACTTAGAGTTTCTAATGACTTGTTTACTGAAAAAACTAAAAGCTTTTTACGAGTAGCTTGGTAAGTTTTTATAAATGTTAACATACACGTATTTTTTTTATATGTGTAAAAAATTTAAATTTAAAGAAAATTTTATTTAAAATTAAAATTGTTTGAGAATTTTATAATCTTATTAAATTTCTTCATCGGAGCCTATGTGTTAAATGTATTGTCCTAAACGTATAAAAAATATTAAGAGAAAAAAGAGTAATTGTTGAGATTTGGTAAAGTTAAAGAACTAACATGATTTATACCAGAAAACAAAAATTAAGTTCAAAATATTTTGAAAATTATAATTTTTTTTTTTTACGTAGTGTAAGATTTTGTAAAGTTTTGATACCAGCTCAGATATCAAATTCTTTTCATTTGATCGCAGACAACACTGATTTTGATTGAAGGCTTCTCAATTTCACGCCACAGCAAAATTTACCGGTACATTCACCCATATAATATTCTTGTTTAACTTTTAATTGCTACTATTATTATATGAGGTAGTAGGAGAAGGAGAAAAAAAAATTTATCCTATAAAAAGAAAGCAAACACATAGATACAAATTGGATTTAGATATTTTGTGTCATGAGGCCATATGAACTTTTTATTTACATGAATATATTATAAGATGAAGCCCAGTGGCTGAGTGCTAGTGTATCGCGCTTCCACACCACAGGTCCGAGGTTCAAATCCCGGGTTCAGCAAGGTCGACTCGGCCTTTCATCCTTTCAGTGAGTCGATAAAATGAGTACCAAGCTTGCTTGGGTACTGGACACTGGGGGTTTTGCGTCAGACTGACCACTTGATTGAATTATGAGCACATGCATCCCAGCGCCTAAGGTCACGAAAGCTGAGATAAGCACAGCAGGCCTTGACCATCATGGGCTGTTGCGCCACTGAGTTCATTTCAGTATATATAAAAAGATATCATTAAACATATGAGCAGAAATGTTGTCGAATTAGATTTCGATTTATGCTATTTTTGTGAAAATAATCATAATTCAGAGGGGAAAAAAACATCAACGATAATTGATTAAATAAAAAAAGTTCCTTATTTATACTTGAAATTGTATTTAATTACGACTAAAATTACTTTTTGTAAGTAAGGAAAATTATTTTACAAGCGATAGTAATTACAGACAAATTGCGAAAGTCTTGATGGATTGCAGTACTTCTATTAGTTTTTGTTTTAAAAATCAAGAAATATGTTCTAAATATAGTTTCACTTAAAAACTATCTAGAATTATGAAAAAAAGAAATATTCTTTAAATATCCTTTCATTGTTTATCCTTTTACTTTCGAAAGAAATTAATTTTATTTAACTTACATGCATTGATTTTTATGTGGCACAATTTATGCCTTTTTGAGCAGATGGCCGATATCTGTGGTATTTCATTCGGGTTGTTTGGAATTATAGCTTAAATTATATCAACATTTTAGGATGATGATTTCCATTTAACATGTCAAATTCACAGAACGCATATGACAAAAAAAATTTCATTTGTGGGTCCTGGTTAATGTAAAAATAATTTTATGTAAAACAAAGTATGTAAAAGCAATTACATAAAATGTACGCAATTTAAATTGTCTAGTTTTTAATTAGGTAAAATAAGCCACAATGTTCATCAATAACGATTACTACAGTCGGTCTTATCATTCGTCCAATTTATATATTTTTTTTCTTTATTAAATGCTCCTAAATCTACATTATTACGAAACATAATTTTTTAAAGTAAAAATTACTTTCGCACTTAATAAACTAAAATGATATTTATCAGAGCCTCATTGGCTTATCAGTTTAGTATGCTAACAGTATCTCTAAATGTATGCTATTTATAAAAGATTTTACTACCTAGTTGGCTGAGGAGGTATATGGTAAGTAGGAAAAAAATAATGAGTCGAAAAATGTATCAAACGTGGCAGGATATTATTGAGTAAAAAACGAATAAAATTACGGAATATATGAAATAAATGATCACACAGCATCGAGTAGAATTTTCCAACTTAGTTCTATACTGCCATGTTATCAAAAGAAATAGTGTTCCCAGTTTCAGACTTTGGGGTTTGGGTCAATAATGACCGAGAGAATCCCTGCGCTATCTTTCATGTTGCCAAACGCTACTCTACTGGTCTTCGGAATTCTATTCAATACATGATTTCTCAATGAAAACAATTCATGTGTGCCCAATCAGTGCTACTTCAGAACATTTCTGGCGTAATTGCAGTCGCACTTGAAGATATACATTGGTGAATAGGAATGGGTGGCAAGAGCTTAGATTTCACTTCTCGAGTTGCGTGTCAGTGGTCCTATTGATTATTTCAATGTCACATGCCTGATGATCGATAGACACAAATGAGGTATTATGAGAACTGTTATATATCTATCATCCCCTACCGTTGTCATTCTAGATTTAGATTAAGCGCATTATATTATCATCTTCATCCTAGAAAGACAACGCTTTTAGCGCTAAAATATATCGTTGATCTATTTCGGCATAAAATGTCGAATCATCTCATCGCTTACACTCAAATAAACGCTTCTTCAATTTTTGAAAACAACTATCTTGTTGATCCAAAATGCCCTTTTCTTATACTGTGACATTTTTTCAGTTTGAACATAAACAGTCGATATATGTAGCAGCATTTATGCTGTAATGAATCTTTTGACTGTTTGGAAGTTTTGCCCTTTATTAATGTTTTGCCCTTATTCAATATATTCAATTCATTGCCTTTGATATTCTAATTATTTATTCATCAAGATTTTAATTTTATTTGCTACGTCGAAATTAATGGCGTAACGGAGAATATTAGGGCTCCAATTCAAAGTCAGATTTATGCCCCAAGCCGGATCTTACAAATGATTGTGTACTTGGTGTCAGTCAGGCAGGGCACCCTAGAATCCTGACCAACGCGATGCGTAGATGTACGTTACACCATTGGTCGAAATATACACTACGCGACATTGAAAATGTAATACCAAGAAAGAGCGACAAGAAAGTAAGAAACTCGACACACTAGGTAAGAGACAGCAGCTAATAAATGATTCTTACACTGCTGGCCACCGTAAATGCAACACCCTGAAGGAAGTACGCAAATAACATGAAATTTACAACATGCATTAGCGGAGGTGAGATATGCAAATGATTAGAATTTCAGCGCAGACACACATCACGCATGCCTGTGGCGCCACCTCAAAGCGCTATTTAAGGCTTGGAGATTTCGACGATTTCAAGTTCGGCAATTGTGTTTTTCTTGTGGTTTTTTCAAAAAACGATCAGTTATGTCTCGTAGAAAACAGTGATCAGCTTTTGATCAAGTATCCGAGTTCGACAGAGGAAGGATAGTGGCCTACCGAGATTGTGGATTATCTTTCAGGGAAATCGGTAGTCGTGTTGGACGAAACCAAACAACTGTGATGCGGATATGTGACCGTTGGATGCAGGCGGGTCCGACGTGGTCGATCGCATCCACCTCAGTGCACCACTTCACTTGAGGACAGGCAAATTGTGCGCATGGCAGTGATGGATCGCTCAGTCAATCACGAACCATAGTACAGCACATTGAGTCTGTAACGCATCATTCATTGTCTGCACGTACCATTCGACGCCGTTCACAGCAGAGTGGTCTGTCCGCAAGACGTCTCCGCCACCAACGGTGCGATGAAAGAAGGAAGTGGGCGGCAGAATGGAATGAAGTTGTCTTTACTGACGAGTCACGCATCTGTCTGCAACACCACGATGGTCGGATTCGAGTCTGGAGACACCGTGGAGGGAGGATGCTGAACAGCTGCGTTATGCACCGCCACACTGGTCCTGCACCGGGTATTATGGTATGGGGTGGTATTGGATATCAATCTCGCACTCCTCTAGTACGCATTGCCGGTACTTTAAAGAGCCAGCGCTATATCTCCGAGGTGTTGGAGCCAGTTGTCCTTCCTTACCTTCAGGGCTTGGCCACAGCCATATTTCAACAGGATAATGCGCGACCACACGTGGCACGCATTGTCCAAAGGTTCTTCGTCAATCACCAGATTGAATTGCTTTCCTGGCCGGCTCGCTCTCCGGATCTTTCGCCGATAGAAAACATGTGGTCCATGGTTGCTCAACGATTGACCCAAATTACACCCCCAGCTGCCACACCAGATCAAATTTGGCAACGTGTAGAAGCTGCTTGATCTGCTTTACCCCAAGAACACATCCAAAGTCTCTTTGAATCATTGCCGAGGCGTGTGGCAGCGGTGATCTCCAACAATGGCGACTACTCTGGCTACTGATTCTGGCAGGAACCACACTTCACAGAAGTCTATAAATTTAATCATTTGATACTTGGTCAACATGTTATCTACAAAATAAATTTTGTTGTACTATCTCTTGTCTTTCTTGGTGTTGCATTTACGGAGGCCAGCAGTGTATTTTGAAATTATGTTCGTACTCAGAGTGAGAACACCATTTGCTCAGTAGGTTGTAAGACCTCAATGGGCGATGACAGACGAAGCAACATGTCTAGGCACAGAATCTATAAGATTATGGATAGACCATCGTCTGAAACTCGAAACTGCCAGGGCATACAAGGGGCTTCTAGTATGACCCATTCATCGACTTGTGAGGAATCAAGGGAGAATGATGGCCCTGAAAGCACCTTAACATTTTATAGAGTTTAGGGGTCGAAGCATGCAGTATGCAGTTGGTCGTTATTCTACTAATAAAGAGGATTAGGCTTTCCTCTGAAGAGAGTATCACCGGCCGCAGCACATCATGGCGTTCAAAATCAGTGAGGCATTCCAAAGATGGGGCAGGGTTGAACCCGTCACCACGTCAGCGCCGTATTCATTCGCAATGGCTATCATCGGACATATAGAGGACTAACTACTCTGAGAGCATGACTCTATGCTATTCCATCTAGTACGTGGCTCTATCCCTGCAGTATTTCAAACGGAGTCGTCTGTACTGAATTGTCAATGGCAGTTTTCTTAATGATGGAGGTCATAAGTGCTGGCTGTCAGCAATCGATCTATGGACAATGGTTCTAGTTGATATAAAAACATCAAGGGTGTCTTGAACATGCTTGAAAATGGCAGCAGAAATGGTTTGCTCGGCCACCACCGCTTGTCAGGGGATACGTCAATCCAAGTATGCTAAGTCATTTTGGCCGCACTGGCACCCCTCAAATTTTCATGGGTCATCCCAATGTCAATGTCACGGTGACAATGTGTCACCATATAAATATTTCAGTGTTCCAACCATTTTTGTCTCAGCTGATGCACCATAGGCGTGTCTAGATGATAGTCAATTGAGATTTAACTCATGGACTAACCTGTCCTTATCAGTTCAATAACCATGTGCCTCGTAAAATCATCTATCTGCTGAAACGACCTCAGTTGGCAGCGTCCAGGCATTCATTGCTTTTTTCGCGTCCTTTGAGACAAGAAGAAAGAAATTCCACAATGATTTCCGTGATGGAGGTAATAGCACGGATATTGTCCATTCCACAGGTTCCTTTCATTTTACCCTACACAACGTGTCCCGTAGAGATGTCCATTTCTTCTCATTTGCGGTATTCAGTGCGGCTCGTCAATCTTAAAGTTACGTAATTTTATGGTCACTCCATGGCATTGCATTTTAATGATCACACTCACTTGGTGTTTTTACAATTCAAAATTTTATTGTGCGAGCAACATTTTTTTTTGTGTGTGTGTGCGTGTGTATTTAGTATTTTAAATGTAAATATGAATAATGATGTATTTCTATGTAAAAATTAGGTTGCAATGGAAAACTGATAAGTTCTCCATTTTTTTAGAAGCACACACATGCATCTTTCTATGGAATCAATCAGATTTTGTATTATTTTAGGATATAAGTTAGGAATGGTAAGACATGCGGGAACATTAAAAAAATTTTTAATTATAAAAAATAAGAAGTTTTAGCTTTTGCAGAATCTTTTGTATTTAACCGTAAACCAATTTTGTAATCAAATCATCGCCAACTTAGTGTGATGATTAATGAAATGGCCTTTTCTTAGGTTGTCGATTGTTTTATTATTTATGGTCGGGAAAAAATAAAACAAAATAAATGCATAAAAAAATAATGTTTTCACATATCGCAGATTTTAAACAGTACATAAACATTAGTAGAAGATGTAATTTCTTAAAATACATACTGAAATTTTATTCAATTAAGACAACAATTAAATTAAAAATAGTTGCTCGTATATACTGAAAGTACAGAAAACTATTTGATAGAAAATGGAGTCATTTGCATGAATTTGAGTTTAATTCATAATCTGTGATATAAATGTTAAATATATAAACAAATAAAGAAAGTATGTCAAATATGCCAAAATTTTTGTTAAGGATATATATATGATATCTTTCATACAACAAATCTTAAACAAAGTTGATATAGAAATTATCTACATGTAAATTAATTAATATTTTATTATCCTTTTCCCCCTACGTTTCTTATGAAAACAGTCTTCTGTCCAAGGTGTGAAAACAAAAATGTTTCGAGTGAATTTTTTTTCTAAAACTATAAATTTTCTGTTATTTTTATACTTATATGGACAAAAAAACCAGCATTAATTATTTAATATATAATTCAAAACAGATTATGATTAATGATACTTAAAAATTAGAAAAATTTTAAGATAATAGTTTTAAATTAACGTTTTCCTTATTTATAAAATAGCTTATTTAAATTGATTTATAATTGTCTTTTTTTTAAAGATTTATATTTATAAATGCATCCACACATATTAAGCTGCCAAGTTAATCTGATTTTGAATTTGAAAAATATACTGCACATTAAAATGAAATGAAATACAGTAGCAACTGTAAAAATTAAGTCTGAGTACTAATTTTTCTCTGAAGCTGTAGAATTAGAATTAAAATTTATAATAAAAGAAGGATTTCTGTGTTATTTTTAATAAAATTCATGATATTTGTATGAAAAAGTCATGATGTACCTCTGTATTTAATTTGCATAGTTAGTTATGTTATTTCCTATGCAGTTACAGTTAAATAGCTAACCGTAAAATTCATTAAATATATGTTTCTCTTTCCACAGTTGGAAAGCATCTTAAATTTATGAAGAGGTGTATAACCGAGAGATTAAAATGGCAAAATTCATTTTTAGGAACTGTAGCCGTGTCAAATCTGAAAAATATAAATCTTCGCCACAGAAGTTGAAAATCTTAGTTAAATTGTAAGAAACACTTAATTCAAATTGAACTTGAATTCAAAATAACCCCCCAAAAATATGCATATTTTCGAGTATGAAGAGAAAATTTAAATTTTGCCTCAATTGTTAGGAAGACTTGTTCTTGAGGGGAGGGGGGGATATTTGAGGAATTTTATGATACTAAATTTTACTACAGTACACCTCTTGTTTCATCTGCGTGAATTCAAATGTGGTATCCTTTATAAATAAGCTTTAATTTTTGCAAAAGTAAAATGTCTTTGTCCTCCAAGAACTACTTCAACCTTAAGCTCATGCATACATTAACCACACACAGCCTATGCTGACACCTGACAGCCTGTCATGCCAGATAGTCTATTACAGATTAAGACAGATTAAATGAGTGGTTTCTGTGGGCTGGAGTCAATGTACTTTTTCCCCAGAAGCGAAGGTTCACCGGGTGGGTCTACTTCCCCGAGATAACCAGAAAAACGAATACAAAAATAGAACATCGTCTGAGAAGTCTCGTGAGGGCAAGGTCAACAGCAGAAAGTGGTTCTTATCATCGGCAATAGCATTCATAATCTTTGCTAATTTTCGTAACCGGTTGTGAATCTGCTTTGAGAATTTGGGAGTAATGAGACTTGCTTGCCCTATACGTTTAAAATTTTTGTAAAAACTTGGAGGTCGTCTTTAAATTGAAAATGATGATGAGTGTTGATATTGGTTTATAAAAATTATTGAAAAATTAACAATTATTCAACATGATGTCCATTTGTCACCCGAAAACGAAACATCAAACAAAATTTCGTATTATATTTAAATTGTAAAAACGATAATAAGCAGTCAGTATGTTTGTGTGTGCTGTATTCTTCCTCGCATTTATTTTAAGGATTATGTTGGAATCTGTAGAATATATATATGTCTAATCTCACGGTTTCAAATACATTAAACATCGTATTCTTAATCTATGTATGCATTTCTATGATCTTTTAATGCATTATGTTTTTCGGCCTTTCGAACTATCGCACAAGAAAAGTATACATTTGGAAGTTATATTATTAAAAAAAATCAATATTGTTTTTTAAAAAATTGTCGAAAATTCATATGAATAATTTTGGGAAGTAGAAATATGTGTGTAATTTTTATGCAAAAAAAATGCAGCGGTGTTTATAGTAAATATTAGAACTATTGTGTATGATATAAGCATGAAATATAACAATCGTAATCCTAGCAAGATTGAAACCAATCAATTATGAATCGTCCTACAGTCCCTTATGATAAGGGTTCTTTACATTGATTTGTGAAATAACTTCAATTGCAATTTCATGAGAGATTGAAAGCAACCAATTATGAATCGTCCTACAGTCCCTTATGATAAGGGTTCTTCATTGATTTGCGAAATAACTTCAATTGTAATTTCATTAGATGTTGTTTCTGGCCCAAAGAGAACTGGAAAATGATGACCTCTGACTGAGACTTTATAATGCATTTATGAAATCAACAGAATAAATATTAATGCGTAGGATTGTGACATCACTATTTATTTTTAGTTAGCATATTAGTTTTGTAAGAAATAAAAATTAAATCATTTACAAACGCATTTAATCATTAATAATGAAATACAAAAATTAATTCTTTTGAAATTTATTTTACCAGTTAATATATCTTATTAATTAAATAAACAATTGATATGAGAGCTTACCCTCTCCGTCCCCCCTCACGTGTACATTGTGAGAAAGCTTTTATTCATTCTTAAAATGACTTTTTTAAATGGAATATTCATTCTTTTAATGTTACGTTGGTAGATTTAAATCCTTGATCTGTGACCTTTTTCATTTATGAGGTCTTTCTTAAAGATGACATTTTTCAATTGTTTCAAATTGCTACAATTGTCGAGTTTGACACACAGATGGTATGACAAGCTATTTCTTTAAAATGATTCTATTATGAAGTCACACAAGCAAGGAGAAATCTATGAAATCCAAATGGAGTTGCGAACAATTTTTTTTTAAAGAAAATTCTGAAATTTGACAGAGAAATGCACAAAAATAATTGAGTTATCTAAAAGATGGCATATCAATTTGGTAATAGATACGCCAATAGAATAGTTTTTCTTTTTTTTAACTTAATCAGATATATAACTATGATGGTTATTTAAATTAAATTTGCAAAATAAATGCACTGTGTGATTTTCTTTAGAATAAATGAATCTTTCAACATGAGAAAGAGAGCGAAATATAATTTTTGGTTAGAAAAAGTAATTTACCGTAGAAAATTTAGCACTTTATACTCGAAAAGGAAGAGTTTTCATGTGTGTGGTGTAAACAAAAAAGGAAGACACGGAAGCATGAAATTTGATACTTAGAAATTATAGATGATGATACTTTCATTTAAAAAAAGTTGCTTTTCAAAACTCCCTTAACATTTTTAATTCATATTTACAAGCAAATTTTTCTAGCTTTGCCGATAAGATGTCACATTTTTCTTTAAATACGACAAATTATTCTTCATGAAATTCTTTTGTAGATCTCCTTGCTTTTTTTATTATTATATGTATTTATTGTTATATTTGCTCATTTGTTTGTTCTTTGTAAGAAAATTATACTACTCTTCTTTCCGAAAAAATAATAAAAAGTATTTTCGACATTAAACTGTAGTTTAGGCAACACGCTTTAGTCTTAGATTTTTTTTTTAATTCTTATTTGAAGTCTTTTTTTATGGTTTGTTGATATAACATCACGTGACAATATTTTTAAAAGCAACAAATTCTTCTTGAAGTTTTTTAGAGATTATACATACAGTTTTATTTATTTTTCGTTATTTTTATTCGTTTAGTTGTTCTTTGTTGCACAATTACAATTATTTTTCAAATAAATAATCCTAAGAAAAATATTTTTTTTAAAAATTTAGTTTTGGCAACATAGTTTGTGATATTTTATTTCACACATGGAAAAGGGAAGTGTCTCCTTTCATTAACTTTTAGAATTGCGTGTTTCAGTAAAGTTTATGACCTTTGCAATTTGTAGAATTCGAAATAAAAATTCAGTCAAGGAAAAATTATTTCTTAAATGCGATGAAATTTTATTATTAATTATATCTCAATTTTTGTTTTAATTGAAAAACGAAGTTCAGAAAAAGGATTTAATGTGCAAGGCATGTAATACAGTATAAGATGAAATTTCATTTATTAAAATAAATTAAACATCAATACATTTCATTAGAAATAAACTCTGTAAGTCATAAAATTAGCAACAAGTGCTACACATAAATGCCTTTATGCACTGTGTGACAAAACCCTTAATAAAACAAGTAAGCAAACATTTTACTTTTGGATTATAAATATATCAGCTTGAAAGGCCAAAAATACTGACGGATGTTGGCCGATACCCAACTTCAACAACGATAAGCAAACACTTAGTTTGGCGTCTGTGGAAGTCCAGATTCTAAAAAGATCGAAATCTGATAAATTCCACTACTTGGCGAAAATATTATTAGATTTTCGTCAGACTGCCCTGTGCGAGTAAATTGATTCTTGAGGTTAACGCAATTAATCGATTAGCGTTTTGAAACTGACCCTAATATGTGGATTTACTGTTCTGCTTAGAAGGTTATCATGTAGCAAAAAAATAGCTAAAATGACATAACTTTTTGCGTTTCTAAAGCGATGGGCATTTTAAAAGGTTTTTAAAATGTTCTTCCATTTGGAATCGTGAAATGGTGATGGCATTTGTTTCAGATATTACGTAAGTAATATTAGCTGAATAAATTAATGTCTTCTTTCAACATGATTATATATTTGTTATCTGGACGTGATACCCCCCAAATAAAAGTTTTAAAAAATTAAAATACCATGTACAATAAATATTTTGTAAAAATAAATATTTATAAAGATGAAAAATTTTAAATAATCGCAAAAATATGAAAAAAGTTTTTAGCTTGGGGATAAATTTACGGAAGTGTGGGAGACTTCATCTTTTAAAATGATTGCATTCATTAGTAACATTTTTGTCTAAAGTAACAAATCAATAAATGTAAACTAGATAAAACAGAAGCAGAATTTTTTCTGAAGAAAATTAATTGCGTTGTGCTAGTTTTATATCATCTATAGCTACAAGTACTTTAAATTTTACAATCAGCTTACCCTCTCTCACTTTTCTACAATTTTTTGAAAAAATAGGAGTGAGATTGCTTGTTGAGATTCTCATTACAACCCGCAAGTTAGTATGCGTCAAAAAGCGTTTACCTTTATTCTTATAGCAAAGCGAGATACACTTTATTGACAAATATATAGACTTTAGTACAGAGAAAAATTTTCCTAGCTGATTTCTTCATACATGGGAATTTTTCATGAGGAAAAGATTTGTAAAATTCAAACAATGTCACAGTGTGATCGACAGCTCTTGTCACTAAGTTCCAACTGCAACTTCTCAGATGTTGTGTCAGTATTAAGAGATAAGGGAACAAATTTAATTAAGGCTCAATTTCCTTAAATTTCTGAAATGTTCTCGTGGCTTCATCCTCAAAACTCTGCAGATGATTCTTATATTATCTAATACACGTTCAGACATTGTTTACTTCATAAATAGAAATGAATAAAATTGCACCTGCCTTCCACGCTAGTTTTGCTTGGATTGATTTTACATGCTTCCACATTTCATGTGCAAAAACCCTTTTTCCCTCTGCCATGTTACATTAATTTCATTCAATTTCTCAAATACACTATTTGCAAACATCATCTCATATATCCACTCTTCTCATCCTATGTTTGTCATAAAATCATGAGCTTTTTCCTTCGTGAAAAGATGAAATAAAAGAATTTTACTCTCCAATGCCCTGGCTCAGCTACCTTCCTGACGCTGTTGTAATATATAAATTACGTTTTCTTACTCTGCAAAAACATCCTCTAGAAAGGAATTGTGCTGTTGATGGTGGAGTGCCATTACTCTGATTTACTAACAAAAGGATCACTTTACGCTTTAAATCCAGTACATCTTTACAAAGACTTTCCTGGTGCAAAATGCAATGAAAGATGCAATTATTGTTTGTTACACAAGTATATTAATTTGTGTAACTTGTTTATTAAGCTTACAAAAAAGACATAATTTTTTACGTGAAACACTTTAATCTCCTCTGTTGCAATACTTTCCATTTTTTTTTCAGGACAAACCACTTTACTCAACACACTTCTGAGCACAATTGAGCAAGTCCTAATCAGCAGTGGCGTAACGTACACCCCCGCATCACGGGGGCCCCAGGATTCTGCGGGGGGGGGGGCAAAAAGCCCGATCTAACGATTTTGAAATCTGGCTTGGGGCTCCAAACCTGACTTTGCCGGGTTCTGATATTCTCCGTTGCGCCCCTGCTAATCAGTGGCTCGTGGCCGGCGTGTCATGAGTTCGAGCCAAGTTCTGTTGAAGGCTCGCCGTGTAGGGAAGCGATGCACGTTAAATCTGTCGAGAGCTTAAACGTCCTCCCGTTGGTATGATGTGGTAGTGAGGAGAGTAGGGGAGCCAGCTCAGGTGTCGAACTCGTCACTTGACCGTGGTTCAAAATTAGGAGATTCGTCGCCAAAAGTCCTCGAGTATATAGCTGAACAGTATGACGTTAATATTCACTCACCCACTCACGGTAATCTGTATTTCCGTATTTCATTGATAAGTTATTCCTCTGTGATGACAAAATTTTCATTAATTCCATTGATAAAGATGAGCAATCGTGCAGTGTGTATTCGTTATCTCTCTCTCTCTCTCTCTCTCTGTGTGTGTGTGTGATCTCTTCCTGTTCCAAAGAACACCAAAAAATATTAATGCAGTCTTCAACTGTTTTGTGAGTTTATCACTATTTAAATCAATGTTCAGCACTATATTCATACTTGACAATGAAGTGCTTTCAGATTTGCTTCTTTACTTCTCAGAATACGCTTGCACACTCTTCCATACACTGTTATGCTTGTTGCGTATAGCAAGATTGCAGGCTACCATGAAACTTATTTCTATAGCGTTAATTTTAAGTGTTTATTGCTTTTAAATAATGTTTGTTGCTTCTTCAATCTTTTCATGCACTTTTCAGCTTTTATTTTGCTTTCTTCTTTGGTACGTTTGTAGCCATATTCACTATGTTATGTTTTATGGTGTCTTTTAAAAGGTAGTACTCCTTAAATACCAGCTCGGCTATCATTTAATGACGCAATAAACACGTTATTTTATTCTATGTATTATTAAAGAAATTAACAGATCAACTAGAAGAGCACTGCTCATTTTATCAACATTACGCCTGACTGTCTTGTGGCTGGCCACAAAAAAATCTTAGCGGGTCGTCATTTTTCCAGCTTTGCCCTTATTGACTTCTGGTAACAAAAAAAAAAATCACTGTTTTTGTTTCGTGAGGCTATTATAAATATTTAATAGAATACAATTAACCATTTTTTTATAAAAATACGGAGCGTTAGACACTTTTCTTTTTATGAAAACTGATAGAGATTGTTAATGTTTCCAACACCACAGCTATTGTGATGAACCTTATTATTCTGAACCATAGTCAGTTGAGGAGAATGGAGGGCACCAGGACTGGCTTCACACTGTTCCAACTTCCACACCACGTCATCGTGAAGAATACACAACGTGACATAAAATAATGCCAACCATGAGTTCGTGACAATAACCACTCGGTAACCGTAACTGTATGGCGTGTGTAAATGCACCCACGTATCATGCTTTTGATGTATTATATTGTGAAAGATTTGTTAAATTTTCAATTTTACAATCGATTTTCATTATCTTGTATTTTTTTTCATTAGTTTATCACACAGAGCAAATTATGTTATTTCATTTATTTCGCTATAATTAAATAATTTTGTGTAAAACATGACTATTATTTATTAGTTTTCACATTTATTGTCTAATATGTGCCTCTGCATCATTAAGGTAACCATAATGACATACTATTACATTTATTAAAATTTTCTGAATATGCTTATAACTATTGGGTTGATAGTATTCATTCATCTCCTTCAAGACAGATGCTAATTAGCCCTGAGTCTTCATTGAAATATCAAGATTGTCAAATGACACATGGTCAGAGGGTTTATTGTACTGTTTTCTTCCAATCCTTATTGCACAAATTGAAAAATAACTCATCCATTCTGTATAAACGTCAACTACCCTATCTTTCTATTTATTGTGTGCATTCTCTTTTGTCGTATCTTCAACCAATCAGCAACCCATCACTCTTTTCAGATAAGATGTAGTACTTAGATTGGTAACTCTACGATTTTCTCAGTTTTTATCATATCATTTAACTGCTGTTCAGGAGAAAACTACTAATTCTTTTTCCGTAGTGCCCGAGACGTGTCAACCGCCAAGCGTTACTGCTACGCTGATCCTGTTTCCTTCATGTAAGTTCATGTTTAAATTTATTTCTCTTCAAAAACCTATATTTCATATGTGGAAATCAATTTGTAATTTAATTATATTTGTTCAAATGTGGTTGTATATTGCTTTTAATTTTTTTCTCCCGAGGAATCTAATAATTCGTTTTAATGATCAAAATTGCGCTTTAGTTATATAATTATTCAGCAATTGATTTATGTTGTAACTCAGACTGACCTTTGATAAAAGTTATGAGTTATTTTGAAATTGTGCTTACAATAAATGCATGTATATTTCAAAACTTTTCTATAATATTAATAAACATAAAAAAAATTGTTCTTTCTACTGTAAAAATTTGCTTGAGATTTATGTAAGATTTCTCTTGTTACTTTTTTAATTTAACCGCTTGCAATTTCGAATAAACAAAACATTTCTTCTGAAACGAAGAATTCTTTACAAAGGCGCCTAAGTAAATCTCTATATGACAATTAAAAAGAAAACACACAATTAGTGCTTTTTCATATTTTCGATATTATACTTTGTTCGCTTATTATTGTATACTTTTTCAGTTTTTGTATATTTTCGTGACGTTTTTGTTAAGTGGAATATAGAAACTATTTCTCCTAGTAATTATGTTGGTTTATTGTTACTCATTATTCGTAAGAATGTTTGAAAATTTCGAGTAATTAATTTCGACACTGATCCATTCCATTAAACTAATTGAAAATAACTATGATGCATTAAAGCGTCATGCTCTCAACCTTTTAACAAATAAATTTTATAAAGCGAAAAGTTATATCTCAAAAGATTATTAGTTTTTGTTTTGATTTTAAAGATTACGTTTTTTCCTGTATACATATTTAATTAACCAAAAATATTTTAATACTGAAATAGAAAGTTAATTTCCATGAAATTGGTACTTACTAAATTGAATATGAAAACTGGTGATTATGTTTTATAAAAAAATCCACGAGGCATCAATTTTAAAATTTTTGCAAAAGGTGTTAGCAAAATCGATTGCGTCTTTCGTTTTTTAGATAAGTTTTCTGCAAATGATTCAAGTTCCATTACGATGTATTTACCTTGACCTAAAATTTAATTTCCCTTTTGAAGTAAGATGTTATAATCAAAAACACACGTGTAAGCTCATTCCCCCCCCCCCTGTATTAATGATGTTCCTTGTTTTATCTCAAGTGCTAAATTGATATTTACTTTTATAACGTCAAAAAAGGACAATTTATAAAGTATTACACAAAATTTAAAGGACCCTTTGTCATAAACAAACATAAGCATCAATAACAGCAATTATTTTTAAAATTATGTGTTTATCTACCGAAAAAAATATATTTTGAATTTTAAGCTTTGCCTAACAATATAAAGTTAAGCATAGTCTTAAGGGAAGCTTGTATCCATATTGTTTAGGCATGTTTAATTATTTTTAGCATAAATTATTGGTATATATATCTGAATGCTACGAAATCTACCTTAATAAATATTCATATATCTTAATAGAAGATTAAAAATCTACTTGTGTGTAAAAATGTTAGATGCTTTGTAGAAAAAAAAGGTACTATAATACGACAGAAATAGAAATAATTTGAAAGAAAACAAACACTCAATAACATTTTAATCATTCAAAGGATATAAAATTGGAATATATACACTTTCTTGATGTTCATCTCTTCTAGAAAACATTGCCGTTCCTTGAAATTTTACTGGATTACTTGTATTCTTTACTTTGAATAAACAAGAGAAACCAAACGATTCAACTCACATTAAGAATTATTTTCGGTTCCGATGTAACGTTTTCCTTTTACCGTTTCATTTCTGTTTGGATTCGTAATCTCTAATTCGTATGAATAACAAAAAAAGAAGAATCATTTATTTCTTGAATACTGGCACTTCCGAAAACAGCTGTTAAATCAAATGTACTCTGATCTTATTATGCAATACTAGCTCCAGTGCCAAGTGTACATGTTGCAGTTGTTCTTGTAAAAATAACAAGACAGGTAGCTGGTTCAACGACCTTTAATCAAAGATAAAGGGGTTTAATGAGGAAACGTTGTGTATTGGCTGATGTCGTTTATCAAAGTCTACTTAATTCAATTTAAGCTAATATTGTTAATCTGAAAAAGTTCTTTGAAACAAGAGATTGTGATTGCATGGAAAATTACGTAACGTTTTTGAGTTTTCAATCACCGAAACATTCTCTTAGTTCATTACGAAAAAAAATATTAATGATAATTTATCCGAAATTGATGAAAATTTTTATATATTTTTTTTATCCAAAACCTTTACGGAATATTTGGGGATCGTTTCAGATGTATTGATAGAAAAACATTTTTGTTTTATTATTATTCTTAATTAAAAAAATTTTGAAACTGTACCGAATACGAATATAATTAGAAAGAAATAGTAAAAATTGCTTTTATTTATTTAAATAGCTTTATTCCATAGTAAATTTCACAGACAAACTGTTTAGTTAAAAAAATTTGATTTTAATTTCAAATCTGAAATATTTTTATTTCTAGGAACAAATTTATCCACCTCAAGTTTCATCAAAATGTAAAAAAATTAACTATTAAAACTATCATTAAACTAGCATTATCTATTAATTTTTTTAAAAATAATAAATAATTCAATATATAGTACTCATTGAGACAAATTAAAATTTTGTGAATTTTAAATGGTTTGTTTCATGATGATAGTGTACGAGTTTCACTTAAAACTCTTGAAAAAAGAAAAAAAAAATGAAATTTTGGGTTAAAACTTAATGCTAACATTGAATAAGTATTGTGAATATGCATTTACTGCATTTACTCTTGTGTACATTTATTAAAATATTAACTCAGCGAAATATCGAGGTATTTAGAAAAAGTAGGATAAAAAACTATACCGAAATAGGAATTTATTTTAAATCTGAAATTTGTAATATATTTTACATATAGTTGCATTAAAACATCTATTAGATTAATACTTTTAATGAAGTACAATATAAGAAATTTTACGAGAAATATACGGAATTACTAAATGTTTTTAATTAACGCAATTGGCAATCCACATCGTTTTTCTCAAGAAAATATCTTCATTTACAAAAACCTATCGTTAATTTCGATTTCATAAACTATTAAAATAAATCAATGGCGTATACAAGAGGGTGGGAGTTCAATCATCACCTCTGTATATTTAGGAGTTGATGGTTCAATCCCCTTCCCCAACAAATAGACCAACAAATTTTAATATTTACCATAGAACCCTCCTGCGTTTTCGTCTTCGTGTTTCTTAGAGTGCAAGCCGCTTCCTAGGAGAGATCTGCATAATAATATAATAATAAACAAAATAATAATATTTTGTTTCTATGTTTTACTAGGAAAATCATTTTATTGTTTGTTCAAGAAACATTTTGGCATATTTTACTATCTTTTTTCTCAACCATATTGTTACAAAGTTTCTTCTCACGCAAACTATTGAAGATAGAATTATAATATAATCTAAAAACCTTTGTCGGTGAAATATGAAGAAATCCTTAAGGTATTCGAGAAACTCATGTTGCCATGACAACCATTGGTAATCCAATTACAAGAATTCAATGTGTGAGGGGGTCTAGTGAAATTTCTCTCATTTTTTTAACTTCACCCTGTTCATAAAGCAAATACGGAATTTTCTCAACAAATAAACTAGTTTACAACAACGGTGTCTGAAAAGGGTCTTTGTTTATTATTTATTATGTTGCTTTTTTGAGAAGAAAAACTTCAAATTTCAGTTAGTGATATGCGAACAAGTATTTGGAGATAATTTAATAATAGTGTGGTTCATAATTTTAAAAAAATATATAATTTGGCATTACTTAATTCGTTTTTAAATATTCTTTTTTACTTTAACCTGAAATCAATGAACTAAATCATTTTGATCGCTTAGTATTGACATAATAGAAATATTTAATTTACATTCCAGACAGTTTAGATAAAAAAAATCAATTTGGTTTACCTTAAGGATTCTTAATAAAATTAATATTTTCCCATTTTGATGTTTTTAATTGTTCGAACCTTTTATAATTACCCTTCCCAATTTAATAACTCTTCATGTAAAATAATTTCTTTTGAGCACAGCTGAAATAAAGCATATACTTCAGCTGTTATATTTGACTGAATTAATTTAATTAACCTTTGGATATTTCCAAAATTATTTAAAATGTTTCTTTTCAGCGGAAAGTTGTTCAATTCATTAAGTATCGAATAATAAATTCATTTCTTGATATTTTCTTCCCGGATCATTTATCCGAATCAAAAATAAATTAAATCATTAAGTAGACTATTAAACTCCAGAAATGGGTTATTTATGTTAATCTGACCTAGGTAATGCTATGCCATGCATTCACCATAATGATAACTTATTTTTCACTTCAAAAAGCTAACATCGCATTTTTAATGAAAGCAAAAAATTTTAATGGAATTTATAATTGAGAGCTTAGGCTAAATGCGGAGTGTGTCAGAAATATTGCTTAGATTTTGAATAATTATTAATAAATCAAGTAAAATTAAGATGTTATTCTTAAGGGCGAGTCCTCAAAGCCTTTCGTTTGAGTCCTGATTCTACTAAAAACCCATCTTTTGGAATAATAAAGGTTGTTACATATTCAAAAGAAATTAATATTTTAAATTATTTTAGGATGTGGTACGACTTAAATATGGGGAATACCTATTAAGGCAGTGGCATACATAAGGATAGGATTTGGGACTCACAAATCCCTCCCATAGAGCAACAGATTATTTTTAATATTTTTCATAAAGATTCCGTTTTAGCCCTTTCACCTACATGTTTTTTTTTTAATTTAGCCTCCTATCCTCCATATAAAAGCTCATGTATTCTACTCAACTCGATACAGCTCTCGTTCCTTAATTCGGGTTCATAATATGAGGTTACGTCACCAGTAGTCCTCATGTTCTTTTATGTGACGACAATAAAGTAATAGACTAGAATAATTTTCATTTTCTATCATTTTCCGTAAGTTTGTTATTTGACTGTTCGTGAATTTAAAATATTTCCTAATTTATTCTGCTTCTAGCAGAAATATTTAAGTTTACTAATACTTTTAAAATCAAACTTGAAAATACTTCTACATCAATTTTATCTTTTCCTACATTGACAAGTGAGACCACTTATAATTTTCCCGGATCTTAAGCAAAATGTACTTAATCTGTAATTATAAGTATCTGTGTTTACAGGGAATCTGTTACAAAGTACACAACCTTATATTTGTTGACTGCTTTGATTTTACAAGGGATGTCTATAAAGTAACGAGACCTTAGGTCAAAAAGGTTTCTTATCTACAATTTATTGTTTGATCTTTTCAATGTCACTCACATCCTCCCGATCTTTTCCAATAATCAAATGGTTCAAACTTTATTCATATCAAGATTCACCTGCAAAATTTTCCGCTTAATGTTTGTATCAGTGTTAGTAGTAGCTTCAGATATATTCGATCAGTTGACGGTCTGGCGGTTTTTTTTTTTTTTTCCTTCACATTTTCGACGGTTTTCAAAGTTTCCCATCGCCCTGAGCGTTTGCCATCTTCCACTTCCTCACGTTCTACAGTAAAAGTCTTTAGTGCCATTCGAACACTTGCGTATGAGATGTGCATTCTTCTCTATAAGCCTTAGTATAAGCATTTGTAAACACTTTTATATCAACAAAAATTTCAAATTCTTACACTGTTCAATTTTAAAACTTTTCATTTTAAAAGTGAAATGCAAAAACAATTATGATTGTGAAAGTCGGATAATGATCAAGTTTATTCGGAAGGCTTAGTCCATGCAAGGCCGTCTCTCCAGGCTGTCATCTGATTCTTGTTGCGTTCAAAGAAAACTAATATGCTAATACAGTTACTTTATGGACAGACACATCGTATGTCTTTCAAAGTGGGATTGAAACTTATAAATTTTGGTAACACAGTAGCTTAATATATTACTTTCTCTTTTACGTCTGAATTTTTTTTATTTCATCAAATAAATTCAAATATTATTTTTAATTATTTATTTTCCAAAAATCGTTTCTTGACGAAGTCCCTTTTTGCTTAGTATAAAAGTTGTAATATGAAGAGTTATCTTTCGTACGGCCCATTTTTTTTCTCTATTACCTAATGTTTATTTTAAAGCATGCCTTTATACGCGCTCTACCTTTGCTGTTGACCTTTTCATACAAATTTCATCAACGTTCATCAATTGCAAAATTTTACAAACATTTTAGTATTTTGAATCACATCTGTAAACATTTGAATTTTTTGAATAATTCTTTTCTTTAAATCTTTCTTCAAATGCTTTGAATACGTGTAGACAATATGTCACACATTGGCATCTGAGCACTTTTTAATTTTTTCGTTTCTCGCCGTGATTTATTTTTACATATATCATGCATTTTATAATAAAATGCAACGATTTTTTTGGTTACTCTAAAATGTTGAATTGGAAATATATATAGTGTTTTTTTCTTTTTAACTAACCTTGGGTTTGTGTTCTTTCCATGGCAGCAAAACAATTCAGGTGATCATTAAGAAATCTACAACTATCACTTACTATTTTATTGTTAAGACTCATTTAGAATTGATTCACAGCTCAAAAGTTTATTTAAAAATTCAATAAAAATAAATATGTAGCTACTCTGAACTAATACTTATGCACGTTACACTTCATATTTCTAACACTTAATTTGGGTATAATTTTGATACTTTTAAATAAATTTTTTGATATTATAACTATTTATAGTACTTTTCTTTCCTTGAAACATGGATACAACTAAGGCAAACGTTTTCAAACGAATCGGAGAACGACAAAAGAAGTATCGCCTCTTCAAAAACAGTAATGTAACCTTTAGAGAAAGATAAAAATAATAATGTCGGACGGGGTTGAAACATATTGGTTTGACGGTGATTGGGATTGAGCAAAGCAATCACGTGGCATAGGCTTCGATCAAAAAAAAAAAGAAAAGATTCGTACTCCTCAAGGAGACTTGGTAAGGGTTGGATCAATATATGGTGGGGGCACGTGAGGGTGGTGACGTAATGCTATATTAAAGATGATTCGATTTTTGATTTCCATAATATCTGAAATTCAGATTTATTGCCAAAATGGCATTGACTTGAATTCAATATAAAGTTATATTTAAAATAATTTAAGAAAAGAAAAATGAAATGAATGAGAAATATAAATAATAGAAAAGGATGAGCGAAGTTCTGTGATTGTCTGAAACTGAGAAGTATAAATAACTTGTTTTAAGTGGTATTTTGTTCATTATTTATAATTGTGCAATATGGAATTTCATTAAAAAATGTAACAAATGTTACAGTATTGAATGAATGGAGCTTAGAAATAATAACTTTGCTTTCGCAACATAGTCTTAAACTCATTGCAAAGTTAAAAGAGCTTTATCAAAAGATAATACATTTTTAAGCTTGTTATTTATTGTATAATTTTGTTATATTAGCGTATCATTTTATTGCTTTTTAAAATCAATGATACAACAGATAAAATTTTAAAAAAATAAGAGTCCAAAGCAAAATTTTAAGAAGTACATTTGAAACATTCGACATACATTACAGGGAAATTTCGCTCGAAAAGAAATTTATAGGTTTCAGTTTTACTTTACGAATTATGTATTTATTAGTATATATATTAGTATATTTTGATTCATTTTTCTCTCATAACAATTTAAAAATATAACTGTAGTTATAATCTTTTTAGAAAAAGTCGTTATTTTTGTTAAAATAGAAGTGGATATTATTCACTTTTAAGTTTTAAAATTTCGTACTTCATGATTGTATTATATACTTATACGAATTTCATTTTTGTAACATTTCAGTTAAAATAAGGAGTGAAGAGCTCTTAATAAGATTTCGACTGGAAACATTATTTTTCTTTAGTATTTTCTTATTTTATAAAAAAAAAAGTCTTTACTTTTCCTCAAAAGTACATACATCAGAAAATTATAAAAAGATTTAAAAATCTCACAAATAGGATTATTTGGGAATGCAAAAAGTCGATATTATTCTTAAATAAGAGAAATTCTACCATCTTATGAGATTATTTCTAACGCCGGTAGAATTTCACACTCGCATGCTCGCTTAAAAGTTTGTTCAGCTTGAAAAAGAAATAAAAATTGTTCTCTTTTCAAACTGTCTCCTCATACACTGGGAAAACATTAAAGCGGAAAAAGTGCATTTACAAAATATTTCAATTTTTTTTATAAGTACAAATAAGTTTTTCCACCGTTTTTTCTTTTTCTTTTCAAAACTTGAACGTTGATTGTGAAAGTGTGTGTGTGTTTTATTCAAAGTATTGTCCATTGCCAGTTACTACTTTTTCTCATCTTTCTACCAATATATGCATACCGCGTCAGAAGAACGTTTCATCTTTTACGCAGCTATCCACGAATCAACCTAATTTAAGGTATCTTCATATGAGGGGAAGTGCTGTTCAGATAGCCCATGTGCCACGGATAGGAACAAGGGATAATCGAAAAGGGGCAATCTCTGGTGAATATGGTGGGTGGGGTAGGATATCGTAATTGAGTGCTTCTAAGTGTGTTTCGACCGGAGCCGCAACATGTGGACGAGCATTATCCTGTTGGAGAATAATTTTGTCGTGCCTGGAGTAATAATGAGCGCCTTGAGTGCTCAGCTGTATTTCTTCAATTGTGAGTATGGTAAAGAATCCCAGTATTGGTTTCGTTCAGTTTGAACAACTCATAACACATGCCACCAAGCTGATCCAACCCAATACACAATATGTGTTTTTTCCCACGTATTCGGCTGTTGAAACAGTGCATGAAGTTCCTATGATTTCTTCTTTGGGTTACCGTAGCGGATCCATTTTTCACCACCTGTGACTATATGATACAAAAAAAAAAGTCTATCGTTTTTGCCCCCCTCCCCGCAGTGCGGGGGTGTACGTTACGCCACTCTCTATTGTGTAGTTTTGACCCTTTATTATACTGTTACTGTTAATTTTTAAATATTTCTCTGAAAGTTTTTATTTTTATTACATTTTGCTATATTTAAAAGGCATTCGCACTATAATATAGCTTAACAATTTTATATAAATAATTAAATTTGATTGGCAAAAATGTATTTATGTATATATTCTTGTCATTCGATAATCGAGTGCAAAAACAGAAAATTTCAGTTAGAAAAAAAAACGTTACCCGACGTGAAAGAGATTTGCCACTTAAAATACTGTTTTAAATTGTATCTGTGATTTTTAAAAGCCTTTATTTACTTATTTATCTGCACCCTTTACCTGTTCTAAGATGGGGGGAAATGTGTCCCTCTTACCACGAGTTTCGCAGTGTCCGCTCTGACCACGTCCGCTTTACCCACACCACTTATGCGTTAGCCATTCTTGATAATTTATCTCTTATTTTAATAAATTCAGTTTTATGGCTGATTTTTTTTTCGAGGCTCAAAATCCTCACGCGTTTTGACCATGGTTTACTGTTACAAGGTCCGTCTCTTATAACCTTGTTGTTGCTTCGTAGTTCGACGCTAACTTTAAGAAATTCACGGTTGAATAGAATTGAAATACCAATTTTCAACTCCGTTTAAATTTTAAGAATTTTTCAAGTTGTTTTTCAGGAGACGAAAAATATTTGCAAGACAAAATTTTCCCAAAATAAATTGGTTTTTAGCTTCAATTAGAAACTCCTTTTTTTTTTTTCTGGGTGTGAAAATCGAAGAGGAAAATTCTCGAGAATTTGAGGTGCGCAGTATTCATATGCCAAAAAAAAAAAAAGGGTAAAAAAGAAATTTGTCAAAAATTCAGTAATAAGAAAATTTACAGTTAAGTTAGTAACTTATTGACAAAAATTTAAAAAAAGCAAGTCCTCTGATTTGTTTATATATTTTTAAGTCTTTTTGAAACATTTCAAGGAAGGGTTTTCAGAATTTTCAAGAATCTTGAAAGACTTTTTTAGCATCTCTCACCAGGTACTGAAAAATTTAACTTCCGCGATTACTCATTATTTGAACTGTTGTATCTATAACCTTCATGTATCACGAAGCATCGAATAACTGTCGAAAGCTTTCGTGTAAATGTACTATCAACTGAAAATAAATCCCAGCATGTTTAGAAGACCTGTAGTTGCATACACATGCACCTGCCACGTACTGTCTTTCGGCTAAACCGGCAAAGCAAACTATAACACAAAATAATGAGTCAGCGTTTACTAACAAGATGTTCTTTGAAAGCTTCATTGTGTGAATTGTGACTCAGCAAGAATTTTTGCATGCTTTTCGAAACTGTTTTGCTTTTGTTTATGTATGTGTGATGATTTGATTATGTGTTTTCTTTTTATTTTTTCCCCTCCAGCTGATTGTACAGTTACTTTATGTCTCCTAACTAATCATTTCTTATTATTAGGCGCAGATTTCGTCGATACCATGGTGAAGTGTATTAAATTCTGAAAACTGCCTAAAGTGGAGATGTCGATTAAAGATTAACTTTATGTTTGGAATCAAATTTTGTATTTAAATATTTTTGGTTATTTTCTTCATGAAAAGATTTAAAATTTGTCTCGATTGGTTAGGAGATTTATTTTAATTTGAATATTGCATTTTGCTGAAAAAGATTACTTATTCACGTATTATATTTTTGAGATTAAATATATTTAATTAAATCATCTGTGAAGTCCCCATGCAATAAAAAAGAAACAAATAACTATAATTTATTTTCATTCATCTGAGTGTTTACTAGCCGGGAGTGATGAATTTGTGATTCACAATTTAAGTAATGATTAATTTTTGTGTAGTTTTAATTATTATACACAAAAATATATTTATTATCATGAATTAATTCAATTACGAACACTATTCGAAATAATTTTCTAATTGTACTGTTCATTTGTCAGCTTACAATGCACTTCAACATTATTTCATTCCTTTCCCCCCATTTTAACTTAAGTTGTTTTTCAGGGGAAAAAGGCATTGATTTTTTTATTATTACAAATGAGGCAAAATATTTAATTGTTCAGTTGATTTTATTTAATATTTTTCCTATTTAAGACATTTTCGAATTTAAAAAAAATCAATCTGTTGATTTTCCAAAGAATTAATCTTTGTTGTAATTTCTTCATTCCTCTTTACTAAAGTGAAAGAATGAATGGCCTAAAGTTGATGTTTTGATAGAAGTTATGGAAAAAGTCCATCTTTGAAAACAGAATAAATATTTAATGGCTAAGAAATGCTTCTTTGAAATTGTTAACAAATATGGGTAAATGTGAGGGAGGGAGAACAAGGGGGAGGGAATGCGGATCGTAAGCTTATAATGAAGACAAACATTGAAATGTTCGTTTTGTAGAATCATTGTTTAAAATTAATAATGGGGAAAAGTATAATTCATGTGCGCAACTGTTTTCGAAAATAGCAACACAAACAAAAATAAATATAATTCATTCCACGTGTTATTTATACTATGTTTTACTCATAAATAAACGATCAGAGCAGTAAAATAAATTAATGCCGAAAATCAATAACGTGCAGCTGCCATGCCCAGAGATGAGAGTCTATGCACAGTGGCGTAACGAAGATGTGATTAGGGTCCCCCTCAAACTCAGGTTTTGGGCCACATGTTCAAATACGTACTTAGCGTCAGTCAAGCTTTGGGTCCCATAGAATCCCTGGGTCCGACCGCAATGCGGAAGTGTACGTTACGTCTCTGGCTCTGCACGTCATCGCAATGAATGATTAAATTCTGAATGTCATGCTTAGAAATAGCATAACAGATAATCTCTCTCTGTTACCAAAAATCAAGCATTTTCTCTAGATGTATGTCATCGAGCCTGTATAATTTCAGACATGCTGAAATAAGAAAAAGAGTACAGGACATGGAAAAAGCGGAACCGTCGTTCACTGACGAATGCTTGCACATTCCGAAAAATATGTGGATAGGCATTGTCTTACTGAAATACAGCTTCAAGAATACTGTGTATTTGGGGTAGAATATTAAGCTCCTCAATTTTTCTGATTTTGCACTCGCTGTTCGGGGTTTCCAGAATTTAGAGGACGTGAGATCGACCGAAATATGCAATAGCATCCCAGCCCATAATGCAAAGCGTTTGTCGAGTAACAACGTAATCTTGAGTTTAACTTTGATGAAATTTTATTTGTAGCTAGAGATTTATTATAAAAAAGTTTCATGACATCACTAAATTTCGGAGGAGATGAGTAAACCCTTTCACATCAGCTTTCTTTTAAAGTTATTCTTTGTTACTGCATTTGCCGTGAATCCATCCACACAAACAGCTTTCTATATTTTTAGTGTTTCTTTGCTTAGAGAAAATATGAAAACAGTAGTTTTTTTTTTGTTTTGTTTTTTGAGAAATACACTCTTAATAGTTTATTTACCAATTTTTCAGTTCTCCCTACAGCTGACAAACCAAGTTGAGTTGCTTTTGATATGTTATGTACAAATCGTAAATATGCCATAACGAACCGCTTATTGGTCAACCAACCTTTACACTTAAAACTAGGGGTACTCAACCTTTTTTTCCACCGGGACACATACATATGATAGATATTTCACGCGGGCCACAGCATGAGGATAAGGGGGGAGGCACTAAGACCAAAGTAACATTGGACAAAGCAAAATTGATCAAAGTTTTTAAACTCGTTTTTTGGCTTTCATTTTAATATTTTATTTTAAACGTTTAATAAAATGCACAGAAAAAAAAATTTGGATTTTTTGTTTTGAGTTATAGGGCAGTTTCGATGTCCTTTCATTCATGACCAAGCCTCTTGTTTTTATTCGACGATCAAAATATTAAATTGATAGCGAAATGGACAGAATTTCACCCCAAACCCTTTAGTATATTGATCGCTTACTGCAATGGGCCATCACCGGACCACTCAGAAAAGGCTGGTGGGCCGCAGGTTGAGAATCGCTGCTTTATATTATTGTATTTCATACATTTCTTACTTTCTTCGTTTTTATTTTTTATGAAAACCAAACGAAGGATAACGGAATTGAGTTAAATATATAGATCATATCCTCTCTCAGTTTTTTAAAAAGACATCTTGGTGGATAATATTGAGTGTTTTTTTAATAAAGGAGGCCGATAATTTTATTTTTAAATTGTTATGATTATGATCAAATCCAAACAATCCTTAGATGTTCCGTACTATGATCGTACAGCACGTGAAAGATGGAACTAACTCTACATGCAGCAAGTGCCAGAAAGGCAAGCGAAGCTGCAAAAAACAAATGAGAATCGCATTCGAGCTTTTATAATTTTTTTTTTTTTTTTAAAGAGGAATTTCCGAACTTCTGCTAGTAAACGTAACTGTTATGCAAGAAGGTTGGTTGGAATAAATTTAGCTGGGCGGTAAAAAATAAGTTATATGGCGATGTGGACTCATCACAATTCCAAGAAAAATAAATACAGTAAAAGTACTGGCACGTGTCACATAAAAAGAATTCTCGGGAACTAGTATTATTCCTGGGAGTACAAAAACATGAAAATCCTATGATTTCAGGGGAACCTTGATTCCCGAGAAAGAAAGCCTGCACAAGAACCATTCTTTTTGTTCTTGACACATACTTTTGAAAATGTAGATTGTTTTTCTGTTTTTCTTTCTTTCTTTCCGGGTATTTTTTTCGCAACTTAGATGAAAGTGTAGCTTTGTTTTAAAATGTGATTAGTCATCAGTCATACTTATTTTCATCAGAAAATTTTAATTTTATCATAATTTGATTTGGCCAGATAAAAACTAATATTAGGAAAGGGAGGAATTAGAAAATATATGAGACTGTGCCTGCATTCAAAATTAAATACAAAAATCTAATATTGATTAATATTCTGGATCTTTTAAAGGTTGTGACGTTTGATTCAATAATGGTAGCGTGTTTGAAATATTATAATTTAGTTTAATTAAGTCACAGCTATTATTTACATTAATATACAAGTTTTCACTATGAGATGATTTTAGAGTCCAAAATAATTTTGTGAGGGAGGGATCTTGTTGATGTCTGTTCCATGCGAAGTTTCGCTGTTCACTCTCTCGGGTCCTTTTTCGGTCCCCCTGCGGTTGACCGACCTCGTCCCCTTTCACACCCCACATCCGGTGGTGGCGAAATGCTTCCCCTCGGGTCAAAGGTTGCAGGGGCTAATTAAGACACGTCCGTCGCAGTATATTAGCGACTGCAGGTGTTTTTGCACGTGTGGTCATCATTCTTCTAAAACTGACCCGGCCGTGGGAAGCAAGTCCCAGATGTCTCAAAGGGGGACGCACATACGTCACAAGGTCTAGCAATTTCTTTTCTTCCTTCACTTTTAATTTCATAAAGAAATTATCACTTTTTTTAACCACAAAGCCCCCCCCCCTCCCTCCTCTCTCTATTTTGTCAACCTAAGCGTTCAGTGGACCTGAAACTTTTGAGGATAATACTGCTTCCGTAATCAGACTATACAATGAAATTAATTTCAGGCAAACCAAAATGTTCTTTTTTTATTTCGTCATATGCTTATGCTATTCCAATTCCCATAATTTTGTGTTACATATTTTCCCCTTCCTCTTAATAATACAGATTTTAGTTATTTGAAAACTAAAAATATCTTTTGAAAAATTACTCGTGATTTGTTTAATGAATTTTTTAAAAAGATCCTTTTTAAAAAATTAAAAAAAAGTTTCGAAAAAAATTTACTTTTTAAAAGAAAAATAAGAGAAAACCCAAATAAAAAAAAAGAACCGCTGTTTCTACCGGCATGTTCTAAATAAAACGCGCATATTTTGAAATTGCGAAACGCACAGAAACGTTACTATCATTATTTACTTCTATCTTTCCATGATAGTGGATAAACAAAAATCCCTACCTTGGAAACAAAATCTGATTCGACTGATATCAGTTTTTAAAAAAAAAGATTTCAAGACACTCATAGAGATAACAAGTTTGATATTGAAATCCTGATTATTCTCAAGGAATATTTACTTTTTTATTTTTAAAAGGGTTTTAAATGTTCCGATTTAGATTATTCATCAAATATCGTTTACTTCTTATTTCAATTGCATATTTGCTTATATACCCATATATTGTAAAATTAAATTTTAACTGTAAGAAAAAAATTACTGTGAATTATCTTCAGTTAGATATAAACCCGGATCTCTAAGAAATCAGTTCTGGGAAGATAATTTCGAATCTGGTGTGTGTTTTGTGAGTTAATGAAAAAAAATGTATAAAGGACTAAATTCAAAACCATCTCATGATAAATACACTAACGTGCGCTAAACTAAATTCAAAGCTGCCATTAGTCTCTTATACTTGTTGTTTTTGTAAAATTTAGATGAAATTTCCAATTTGATAAAGATATGTTCCAAATATTAAGATTCTTCAATAAGTGTTCCAAATTTAAACGGGATTAAATTTTTATACGGGAACTTTTAAATGAAGTGCATTTTGATTACCTATGTGCATTATTATTTTTGACAAATATGAGCATTTTAAAAGAAAATTTCAGCAAAAAGCTAAAGAAGTTGGCAATAGCAAGGTCCATAAATAGATTGGCTGGAAACTCGTGATGGCACTTATCATATACCTATGACGTCACATAAGTTAATGAACTGATTTGTTGTAAACACATGTTTGTACTTATCAAAAGATTATGACGTCACACAAATTAAGCCTATTATATTTTTTAATCTTTTGGCTTATACGATGCATTAAATTGAAAAGTAATCCAGAAAATATTTTGGTAACTAAAAATTAAGGTATAGAGATAGAAAAGGTGAATGAATTGGAAACTAAATATCAATTTCTTACATACATTTATTTCATTTAAAATAATTCTTAAGCTATAAAATTCTATTATATTGATTACAAAGTTTCAAAAAACTATTAGGTAGCATATGTATTAATGTTTTCCTAAAATGTATGGTGAACTTCAAGATTGTAAATGGATTAAAAAAAAAAAAAGTAATGAAAAATTTTTTTGTCAATTCCTCTACTTAGATCAACAACAAAAATTTTTTTAATTACTTATTATTAAATAGTTACATATGTATATACATATGTCAGTATATGTCAATATGACATGAGCAGATAATCATATTGACATCAGTTAATCATATTGACAATATGTCAATATGACATATGTATATACATATGTCAGAATCACATTATAAGTTGCAATTATTTTTTGTTAATTATCATTAAAGTATCGTATTGTCATCCAAAACAATCGTGTATATAAAATTTCAATTCAACTGAATGCTTTGAAATGTGAGGGGGAAAAATCTTTAAAAGTTTTGATCCAAGTCGCTGAAAATGAAGCCAATGTGTGGCTGTAACTCTTCAAAAATTTCAGTCAATAATTTTAATTAATAATAGTTAAATTATCGTATTGTTACCCCAAAACCCAATAGTGTATAGAAAATTTCTTCTCAAATGAGGGCTTTAAAATGTGTGAGGGAAAAAAAAACATTTTCAAGTTTTGACACAAGTCGCCAAAATGGTTGTTAAGTCACCAAAAATGATGCCAACGTGGCTGTATTTGTAATTCTTTGAATAATTAGTTTTAATCAATTTATTATAATAAATTAGAATTAAATTGCTGTATTGTCATGCAAAATAAGCTTGTATTTTAAATTTCAACTCAATTGAGTGCTTTAAAATGCATTTTATTAACGATTGAAAATTTTAACAAGATAAATATAGAGAGAGAGTGAGATAATAGAGTAGGAATTGAAAAAGGACACCACAATATATAAATATGTTTTCTCAACTATAAATATATTCTAATATATTGTTCTTCAGAAAACCTATCGGAGATGACGCGATTATTTATTGCTAAAGTTGCTTCAGTAATAGTATATACAGGGTGTTCCGAAAAAACGTGGACAAAATGACAAGGCAGATCAGTCTCACAACAAGGATCAAAGATCGCATAGGAACATGGGATCGCAAACGCCTGTAGAGGGCGCTAGAACCACGAGAGGGCGTTGCGGTGCAGACACGAGCCGAGCAAAAGGAGATTGAATTCATTCGAGTCGTGGATGCGTTGGGCTTAACATGGCTAGTTACACGCACCGCGAATTGGCTGACATGCATTTAGTTTACGGCATGGCCAACTGCAATGGACGAGAAGCCTTGCGAATGTATCGTCAAAAATATCCTAGTAGAAAGATGCCTAGCCGCTCATTCTTTGCCACTATTCACCGAAGATTGTGTGAAACCGGCTCGTTAGACGTGCACAAGCCAGATTCAGGTCGCCAACGAATATCTCGGACAGTTGATGATGAAGAAAGAGTTGTCCACGCACTTCAGCGTAATCCTTCAACAAGTATACGAGTTGCATCCCGAGAGACCCATATTCCCCAAACTATCGTCCGGTGCATTGTACATGACGAAGGACTTTACTCATATAGTTTACAACGCGTCCAGGCACTTCAACCGGGAGACTACAGCAGTCGTATGGATTTTGCGCGGTGGTATCTGCAAGAAAAGGCTGCCGACCGACATTTCGCTGCAAGTGTTCTGTTCACGGACGAGGCTGCATTCTCATTAGAGGGTGTGATGAATTGTGACAACTTGCATAGGTGGGCAGATGAAAACCCGCATGCTACACGTCCGCACGCCAAACAACAAAGATTTTCCGTTAACGTGTGGGCTGGCATTTTAGGAGGCTGTTTATTTAGTCCGTAAATTCTACCAGACAGACTAAACGGTCCCACGTATCTAACATTCTTGCAAGAGGTTCTGCCAGACATGCTGAATACTAATATTCCGATGCCTATTCGTCGATGCATTAAATTTCAACACGATGGCGCTCCAGCACATTTCAGTAGAGACGTCAGAGCATATCTGCAGGCTACTTTTCCTGGCGGCTGGATTGGTCGCGGTGGACCAATTGCATGGCCACCACGATCACCAGACCTGTCTCCCGTGGATTTCTTCTTATGGGGATTTTTAAAAGGACTTGTGTATGAAACACCTGTTGAAACGCCAGAAGACTTGGTAGGAAGAATCGTTGAGGCAGATGTGGATGTGTTCGAGATACACTTGGTATCTTTGAGAAGGTGCGCAATTCCATGCAACGTCGATGCCAGGCATGTCTCGATGCATCTGGTAAACACTTTGAGCACCTCCTGTAGGCGCAACATTTGGCATGCATAAGTCGCATGTGTGTAGGTAATTATAAATAAAATGATCTGTATTGATTTTGTTTTTTTCTCTTTGTGTTATGTATTATTTTCGACGCCCTTTAACGGCACCGCATCGCAGTTACGACCCAATGTTCCATGCAATTTTTAGCCTTGTTGTATGACTGATCTGCCATGTCATTTTGTGCACGTTTTTTCGAAACACCCTGTATATATATAGAAACATAAAAAAATATGGTATCAGCTGGAAAAAAGTGACGATAACCTTTTTGCGACCGAAATTTCCGTCATCCTTTCTAGTCACTGCTATTTAAGAATGGTTGAATAACGTTTTACTTCAGCCAGTAGCGTAGTTAGTTCTGAGTGGGCCCTATATCAAAATTCCTTCGATGCCCTTTTTAATGTATGAGAGCTTTGGTAGTGGGATTGAAATACACGTGTTGGGATACACGTATTGAAATACACGTGTATCATTGATACGGCGGTAGCTACGCCCCTGATTTCAGCTCGGTTTGTTATAATTTTATCTCAAATACAGCTTTCTGTGATAAAATTAATTTAGAAAATCCAAATGCCTGTCATTTATACTAATAATTTGAATTACTGACATCCCCCCCCCTTTTAACACCAATTAAAGTTATGTTCCGACCTAATGTTGACATAAAACAAGTGCAACAAATGTATTCTTCAAACATGAGAATAAAAATGTTGATTGAAATAAATAATCATGACAAAAAGGACAATTAAAATTTTAGTTAGCGTGGGAAAACTATCAAGTTGTATTTTCTTTTTCCAATTCAGTTTTATGAATTGGATGTATGTGATGTACATACCACATTATAAATGTCAGATCAATTAATTATTCCTATATTTTATTACTTTTATAACTGCGTAGCTTAGTGGCATAGCCTCCGTGACGTTAGCACTGGAGAATATGCATTCCCTAGCATAATAGGATCTCATCAGCGTAATGAGAATACTTATTTCATTCATCTATTTCGAGCTTCGTAATTGTCGGTCATAAACTCGTGCGTCTTCAACGCACATAAAATATAATTCAAGGTTATCTTATTTAAACTTCTTTCATTTTAAATGAAAGAAAAGACTTCACAACGAATAACGGAACAAACATTTTTGTCTCGAAAGATAAATTTAGTAAATTTTAGTTCTCCGTCATTTTGTGAAAATTATAATTACATGAATAAGTTATAAACAATAAATAAAAATAGAGAAACGGAACGTTTTATAATTTTTCCAAAACTGTAAAATAAAATTCAAATTAGAAAACGAAAATTTGAAAAAACGTTGATAAATATTTTTATTTACTGATTTTAAGTTATCCCAGATTCTAACAGGACATGGTAATTTTAAGAGCTATTTATTTAGGTTTAACTTAATTGATAATGATATTTGATCTTGTGGTCTGGACGCTGAAACCGCGGAACATGTCTTATTGAATTGTAATCTATATTCTTGTAAAAGAGAACATTTTAAAAAGGAGTTAAAATGCTTAGGTATTTCCTGGCCACCCATTTTGTCTTTGTTAGTCAATTGTTCTGAAAGCCTTAACGTCTGGAGAAAATTTGTTTACAGTATAGATTTTTAAAATTTTACAGATAACTTCCTTTCTTTATATTTGTGTATTTCCTCCCTTCCTTTATTTTAGTTTTGGCTCTTTATGTTGTTGTTTTTTCCTTTTTGTGTTTTTTTCCCCTTGTTATGTTTTTTTTTCTTAATTATGTTTTTTTGTCATTATTATTGTTTTGTAATGTTGTTACCACTTATGTCTGTAAGCCTCATGTTATGCAATGTGGAGCAGGAGGAGTTTTGCAAATAAATTTATTTTTAAAAAAAATAGTCTTATTTAGTTATTTGACAAATTCAGAACGTCAGAATATTTTTATCTGCTTTTTAGAACGTTTTTTCTATGTTTTAAGTGTAATTTGATACCCCTTGACAATTTATGTAATTATATTTAAACTCTATATCAACTATGCCTTAACAATGTGTAACTAAATTCGTACAGGGAAAATTCCTGAAAATGGGATCTCTTTCATTCTAAACTAACATTTAAAATTTCACAATAAAGTAAAGTGATCCATCGTCATGTGTGAAAATTGAAAAAAGATACAAAAGTAAATTAACTGTGTAATAGCGGTCGATTCCTGCTTACATCTGAATCCCCTTGTCTACCAGTAAACTCGGCTAGGTGTGTGGGAGAAACTGAATGATCCACAGGCATGATTTCAATCTAATTTATTGTTTCCAAATATCAATCAGACACAACAACAATCTAATTAAAGTAGGTGATTAAATAGTAGAGCGCGGAGGGGGGACTCTATAACACGGGGATACTACTACGGTCCCACAACTGAATCTAAGACAGCTTAAATACGCTCAAATATAACTACGTCGCACACTAAAATAAGGATCTTTATCGGGCTTGATCAACGTCGTTGGATCTATGCTCTAATCTTTTTCCTGGACAACTCCAAGACCTCTCACTAATTCCACTATCTTTCAATCTTCAACTAACTCGCAAACTTGATGTTAACTCCTACTTGCCAACTCCAATGTGCCAACCCACAAACTCGCGAAAACAGAATTTATATAATATACTTCATTTACATAATCACGCTTTCTTGGTCGGCGAAGGTTGGTTGAATTAATTATTTTTCCCCAGAAAGTTCACAAGGTGTTACTTAAGTCGCGAATAGAACCGTCACAACTGAAATATGCATGTGTTTAAAAATGAAGAAAATATTTAATAAAAACACGTTGAAGTGTGTGTGTGTGTTGTGTTATTTGAAAAATTGCTTGTGAAGTTCGTAAATTCGTAAAAATCCCTTGATAGATTTTGTCATATTCACTAAATTTCAATAACGATATTACATCATATTATTGTAAGAAATATTTTTTATGAATCCAAAAATGATCTTCATGGTTCCCCATTAGTTTTACATCAGACATTTTGACCTTAATCTTACGTTGAAAAAATTAGAGAATGAATGGTTGAATTATGAAAAATGTCATGTTAAAATGATTTTTAAAAAAAGAATTATCTCTCTCAAACTAATTTATCCATTTCTTCAAATATTACCTTTAAAAAAAAATCCCCCGCTCCATCCTTACCTCTCCATTTTTCAAGGATTTTTGAGTCATGTTTTCTTTGAAGGGAAAAGGATTTTTATTGAAGATCTATTAATTTTTAGAGAAAAGGTTTTGCTTTTTGTGTGTATTTATTGATTTTGTATATCATTTTTCATTTTGAAACATCATGTTTTAAAAATACTTTCGATTATATTTTGACTTAACAAGGGGAAAATTGGCTATATTTTCCTCAAATTTCAAGCAATTTAATGATATTCTGTCTAAAATTAATTATATTTTTAAAAAAGCAATTTTCAAAAAATTTTTAAATAATTTTTTCTAAGGAAGCAAAAAAGATTGCAGACATATGACATATGTCGTTAATAGAAAATTTTTCAATAATACAATATACCACCGCATTAAAAAGATGTAATAAAAACAAATAAGTATTTCTCTTTTCCGTAATTTAATTTAGATTCGTAAATAGCAAACTTTGTGCATGTTCTGCTGCATATAATGCAACAATTTTAAACGAGAATCCAGCATTTACAATTTGAAAAAAAAAAGCTATTCAACAGTGTACTGTAAAAAATTCCAAAATTGCTTTTATGTTGATTTAGTTTTAAAATAAAGCATTCAATAAAGTTAAAATATATTTTAGAAAATTGTATTTTATAATAAACTTAAGTATGTTATTTTTTTAATGATACACCGTTAAAATCGCTTAACACGAAGCTGAAGGGGACTGAAATATTGTTTCATGTCAAAAGAATTTCGTGTTAAAGAATATTGCAAAAAATTACGTATATTCAACAAAATTAAGCTTTTTGAGAACGTTTTTTATTCACAAAGATGTGTATAAATGCATGCATTTAATAAAAATCAATAAAACAAACCCTTGAAAAGAACTTGATGGCATTAAATACAAAATTTTCAAGTTTTTTGAAAAACAAAACATTTATTGAGTTTTTGGAAAACAATCTGATATTTTTCTTTGCATTGTCTTTTTTAGAATCAAATCGTTAACACTTGTTCGATTCATTTCACCATTGGTACGAATCAAACTCGCTGCTTTTTACTCACACTTGCGATGACGTCACCAAATTCCAAATCCAACTGATGAGAGATGAGATGTTTTTGTGTGGTATTTGTAGGAATAGAGAGTGAAAGTTGCTTAGATAAACAATATTAGCCAGTGTCACAGGCTGTTTCGGTGGCCGCAGTAGCCTAGTGGTCAAGGTATCGGATCGTGGCTGGCATGTCATGAGTTCCAGCTCAGTACCACTAAAGACCCGCCGTGTAGAGGAGCAATGCACGTTAAATCTGTCGAGAGCTTAAACTTCCTCCCATTGATGTGGTGTGGTTGTTAGGAGAGGGGATGCCAGCTCAAGCGTCGTCCTCGTCACTTGACCATGGTTCAAAATTACAAAGTCCGTCGCCAAAAGCCCTCGTGTAGCTTAACAGTGCGAAGTTAATATTCACTCACTCACAAGCTATTTCGAAGGTATTACAAAGCCAAGCTAGCTTCCTTTCCATGAAACACAAGTAGAAACCACCTCTTTTCATTTCACACTCCTCTTAAATCTCGCCTGGGCATCTGGTGTTTTCCTTATTTTGTTCATTCCCAAAAGAGAAAGCTTTTCGTATAAAGTGATTTTCGTTTCATGTTAAGAGAAAAAAAATGCATGAAAAAAAAGTAATTTGTTGGGACCGTTGTATTATTTTGTATTAACCGATATTTCGTCTAAAGCGTTTTCGCGTTAAACGTATTTTACTGCAGTTTTTTTTATTGAACAAAAACATTTTCGCTAACGAATTACTTAACTTTTTATACAATATTACTCGAACATTAATTTCTGGCGTGTTTAGATTATGAGAAAATATTATCGTAAATTTTTACTTGTTTTTTTATAATTCAATGCATGATTTATTTTCATTTCAAAGCATTTAATAGGAACTTTTTTTGATGAGATCACACATCTTTATGAAATGTAGGCTACAATATTTTTATTTAACAATTTTTTTTAAAAAAAAATTATCATTCAACTCAATGAATATAGTTTATTAATTAAGAAGAAAGGTAACTTTCCTATCTAATCCATAAATAAGAAGTAAAAAAAAAAACCATTGTTTGAGAACCTTTCGTGTGACTCAGTTCTTTAAAATAAAAAATAAAGAAGAAAAAAAATTCCGATATCTCTGAATTTCTTCAACTTAGTACTACCATCTCGTTCGTGCTCCTTTGGAAAAACAATCGTTTGCTGAAATTGAACTGAAGTTCTTTCATACCTTCTAACAACAACAAAAAGAGATAGTAATCAGGCGACACGCCATTGCAATCAGCCTTTCTTTCAACGTTTTTTAGGTCAAATGGGTAACCATGGTTTCCAAACATTGCCTTCAAAAAACGAATTATTTCTCGTGATGGTCTTAAGGTATTGGATAGTTTATAAGAGCAGTAATTTTGTGTGCTTGTGTTGCGTCTGTGATATGTTATTTAAAGTTGTTTTGGGAGGTAAATATTTACAGTTGAACCTTAAAATCAAAACCAAAATGAATAAATAATGATATAGTTTCTTCAAATTATTGCTTGATTTTTTTAAAAAATTGTTTCTATAAATAGGAGAAAAGAAAAAGAATTTTCGCGGTCTGCATGCTTTAATTTCGAATTCACCTGAGACTATTGTGCGAAACATAATGGGTGGTAATGCACATTACTTTTTTCTCCAAACTTCAACATTGTGCAAATCTTCAAAGATTTGTGTTGGGTGTGAGTATAGTGTGGGTTAGGAATGTCGTCTTTAACATTTGATTGTGTTTAGGTGTCACGAAAAACATCTTTCGAAATTTATTTTATAGCTTAGTGGTAATTATAAATAATTTTGAATCGATGTGTTTAAAAAAATGTTTTTTTCAGATTTTAATGATACGTAGAAATGTTTGTGTACTTTCTTTACTATGATACAACGAGAAATAAATTTAAATTTTGCCTATTAAATTGTGTATCGTGAGGATTAGATTAAAATGGAATTTTACGATGTTTACGGGATATGTCTTTTTCAAATTTTGTACTTGTATAGCCACTAATATCAAGACGGTTAATGAAATTTTAAAATAAGGAAAAATTAATTATATACATTACATCATTTTTATTACAGTTGTAATTAATACAATTAAACTACAGAGTTAAGTGTAATTCAGTTATCTGTTATAAACAACTTTGTTATACAGGAAAGCAATATGGCGATTTTACGCTTCTGTTTTGATCAGAAAGGTTTACATTTCAGTAATAATAAACACAAAAGTAATTCTAGAATTCTATCTACACTTCAAAATAGTTTAATGTGTAGCCAACACGTATTGCAAATAGCCAATGGCCGTACTGTAAGATCAAATAACTCTTTCCATGCCAACTCCCCCCCTTCCCCTGCTTAACTTCTGTGTTATTTATATTTCACATCTGCTATTTAACTTTTAAAAAAATGTAAACTATGTAGAATTAGGAATATAAAAAAAAACTTTAAAGTCTTATGGTGTATATTTCAAATATAAAATAATAGATTTTTGAAGATCTTTTTATGAGATCATATGCCCCAATAACCAGTCAACATCATTGCGTGATTATTTTCCCTCTTGCCACCTTTTTTAAAACAAAATATAATTAAATAATATAACTGCATAGCTACTGCATAGATTGTGCCACATTCTTAGTTGAACACATACAAATTTACCCTTTTTAACACGCTTTTATAAGCTTCACTTGTACACTTTGCACTCGATATATTTTTACCCATTTTAAAAGGTCAGATTAATTCGAAATTTTTCACACTTGTCAAGGACCGATGACAATACAATAATTTCATAATTTTGTTCCATTGTTCTGATCGGGATCATCAGGAATTACGATTTCCCATTTCCAGATTTGACAACTAATTCTATATATCATTTCCAGTTTTGGCGACTAAAAGAGAAGGTACAAACCTGAAGCGAAAACGCGTTCAGTGTTTATACAGATACAATAAACAAAAAAAGTGTTCTTAAAATGAAAAAGGGAGGACGAGTCATCAATTTCTTACCATAATATAAACAATTGCACATTTTTTTCTGAAAATGGAGAAAAAAAGACTGGAGCATGTGAAACAAATAATTTACGTTGTAGCTGCAAAACTCAGGCATAAAGTCTGTTTTTCTAAATTCTCTTGTCGGATCTGTGAAATGAAACATCATTCATTGCTTCATTTTATCAAAACAGCTGAGAATTGATTCAGAAGTCTCACCGGATTAAATAATTTCTCACAAACTCTTCGATGCAAAACGTGTACTTTTATGTCTAAAGCTGATGCAAGTTTCAGAAAGAATATTGAGCTCTTTTTAGTGAAAAATATCTTTAAGTTTACACCTTTTTCCGCATGAAATATTTCAAACTTAGCTCTTCCCGATTTCCTTCAGTTGACTGATCCTATATTTTGCAAACCATTGACGCATTGATAGGATTCCAGATTCTAAGAAATGACACATTTAAGATTAATTCATCAATGAATAAATGATAGTTTAAAAAACTAAAAAAACAAGCTTTTATTGTAGATCGAACTATAAAATGAAAAATAAATTATAGTTTAAATAAACTAAAAAACACGCTTTTATGGTGTTAATCGAACTAACATGCAAAAAATAATTTTTAATATAAGAATAAAAGGATTAAGAGAAAATTAATATAATTGTGGCAAGTACGTGGGGGTTTGTACTATATTTTTACACTAACTCAGCATTTCGGGAGTAAAGAAATTTTCCAATTGATATAGAGCACCCCACGCTTTTACCTCAATTACATTGATTTTCTCGTAAATCATTTTATTCTTTTTTCAAATTATTTTTACATGTTAGTTCGATTAACCACAAAAACGTGTTTTTAAGTTTTATTTAAACTATAATTTTTTGAATAAAATCTCTAGATGACTTTCTTTTGCTTAACATTATTATGATTAATTTTAGTAAGTGATTTCCAGAAACCATCCCAGCGTTTGAAAAAGAACTAAGCGTATTTATTTGCTGAAATTTTTATTTACTGGAAAAAGAGGATAAAGAATCGCTTTTGATTTGTGAGGGAAAGAAGGGGAACTTAAACTGAGCTTTCACTTCCTTCAAAGAATTTTGTTGCTTGGTTTATTGTTTATTTACGTAGCATTTCGAGAGCTGTTGCCGATCACAGAAACTTGATAAACTCTCAACTTTCACAATAACTAAACAATAATTCCGTACTGAGTTGATATCGAATTTTATAGCGTAAACTTATACATTTATTAAAAGAAAAATTTTTCGCATGGAAATGTCGGAGAAATGTGTGGCTGAAAGTTGATATTTTTTTTCTTTTTTCAAGTAACTAGATATTACGAATGAGAAGTTTAATTTTTGAGTTCCTTACATTAAGAAACGATTATTTTATTTCAGTGGTTTTATTTAGCTATTGGCATTTGTTAGGATTTGAAATATTACGAGATTTATCAAAGAGAATAAATGCTCACACACATAGGTGATAACATAATAATATGAAACTCATTTTAGGATATATCTGAAGATGGTTATCACAAAATTGTAATATCTTCCTAATTTTTCCTGAAATATTTTAGATTAAATGAAAAACCTTGTATTGTATCAAAATTAACATAGTATTATTGTAATGCGCTCTTCTATCTAAATGTATTTTACATAATTCATCGTATTAACACTTTAAAACGTCTAAGGGATGATTTAAACACGCTAATTGCCTTATCAGTAAGTAGGAATGCATTTAATTAATTTATTTGTTTATTAAGTACCCAAAAATACTAGAAAAAAGCAACAAAAACATTCAAATATTTCAAAAACATTTCAAAGTATTCAAAGTATTAGAAACACGTGTATTTTTTCAAGAATATTAAACAAATTTAGTTTATTTCAAAAACAAAAATTGTTGGGAGGAGAAGTTATGAAATATTGCTACTTCGTAAGGGAAAATCCATTAACGATTCAATAAATGTTTGCAAAAGTTCTAATTTATTTTGAAAAAAAAAAGTCTTGTAGAAATCAACACACCCACAGTTTTATTTAAAACGTTTAAAAATTTTTAGTAATAATATAACACGTCAGTTATACTGGGTCTTTATTTTAAAGATAAACATGCTAAAATTAGTTGGGTACTTCCTAAAACATTACTTTACTAGGATTTAACATTCAAATTAAAAACTTATCCTAAAATATATACAGTCGACTCTCGATAATTCGAAGTTGGAGGGACCAATGAAAAACTTCGAATTATCAAGAGGGTGGGAAAAAACTCCCAAAATACACGAAGAGAATTTTTTCTAACCCATTTAAATTTGAAAGTATGTAATGAAACAACAATTGTACATATGTATAAAATTATTTTAAAGTGTTTTTAAAAAGTACACATTATACAGTATAAATATTATACAGCTGTATTAAAAGAATGCATTCATTCCATACATACACAATCCTACGTATTTCTTCTTCACAATAGTGGACCATCCTTTCTGAACACGTGTAGCAAGGCCACGTATTAAACAAAAGATATGGATGGCTGACAACAGGTGCGGTTGGTCTATTGTCCAATTGAAAAAGAAAGCAATAAAAGTTTCTTATCACCTGAGGAACCGGAAAACACAAAGAAGGGGTAGCAGACAGATGGTCATCAAAGGGACTATATTTCAGGGGAAACATGCAGAGACAATACAACGCAAAACTTGTAAGCTCCAACCTATTTATTACAGGACTGTACATCATAGTGAGTGTTCGAATTGTAGAGAATTTTATAAGATAACTTCGAATTATATCGCGTCTGGCCAGTCACAGATTTTACTTCGAAATATCGAGTGTACCAAAACGTATTGTTTTAGTTCGAAATATCAAGCGTTTTTCTAGGGACTGAGCATATACTTCGAATAATTGAGAGGTTCGTATTATCGAAGGTTTGAATTTTCGAGAGTGGATTGTATGCTTTTTTTTTATGATAGTTATATTTCGAGTCATTACAAACTTCTGTTAGATACCCATTGTACTTGGAAAAAGTGCAGTGGATTTCTAGACTTTTTTCAGGTGCAATGCGTACTATTTATGGAAATACGTTACATTGGTTTTTTCCCCGTTGTGATTCCAAAATGATACCACATCTAGGGTTATCTCACATGCCTTTTTAAATCCTAGGTATAGTTAGATAAAGCAATGATAAAAAGATATCTTATCATTCAGGAAGCAATGGAAATATTCTCAGATGTAAATAAATCCAACTAGTATTTGATTGGTAATCTCAAGAAATCTGCTTTCAATTAGATCCTTATCACTTTCAGGTGTAATTCGCTTCCTAACATGGTCAAAACATTGGTACTTATCAACCAAAGAACCGTTATCATCTTAAATTATGACTCATTGTTTCTTGATTCTATTTTGATTTCTGATTAAACTTTTATCGGTTGTTGCGTTTGTAGTATTATGGTAACTGCTATTTTGAAATCTTAAGTACTTATCGTACACTGCTTTTATCATAAGCAAATGATAGAATAAGAATAAATAATTTATTGTAGTGCTATGTTATCTTTAATTTTATAAAGGTTCAATTTTATCTCAAATTTTATAAGTTGAAGTTCTGTTTACAGAACAGCTGTATTAAAAAAAGTTTTAAGATGTTGACGAACGTAGATCGTTCTGATTGGGCGTTTTCCTAGATGAGCAGTGCGATTAATATTTCTAACTTTGGTTTGGAATAATTCCGACTTACAATTCTGGAGATACATACCCTTGTAGTTATTATAATTTATAATAGCTGCATTGATTAGCGTTGTATGAGTACTGCTACATTTATTTATAAATACGCTAAAATCATCAGTGGCTATAATTTTTAAAGAAAAATATTCAGGTACGTCTTAATACTTCTTGAGGCCCCAGACCCCTACACAAATGGAGGCCCATCTATGTTCCTTAAAAGTAGACAGTACATAGCATACGCGTTGTCAAATACTCGTACAAACAACAACACGAAACAAATTAATGTGCATGACTTACAATCGCACAAACCAGCTCAACCGATTGCCGCCTTTTGATTGAATGAGTAATAATGGTATATGGTGGTAGGCCTAGGCCTTTTCATGGACGAGGGTCCTTAGTTGATATATCGTCCGAAATTCCAATTTTTCGGAAAATAAAACCGGAAATAACATTAGACCGTTGAAATTATTCGAATTATGATTTTGTAAAGAGTGAGTTGAGAACGAGACGAGGCCCCCATTATAGCCGAGGCCCTGGGTCAGGGCTCAGTTGGCCCATGCCTTAAGACGTCCCTGAAAACATCTTATTATTCTTGAAGATATTTACAAATCATTAGTTTGAGCTGTGAGCAAATAAGCCTTTCTAATGACATTAAGTAGTATTTAACATGAAGTTTGTCTCTTTCGAATTTCAACATTATAGCAAAATCATTTAAAAACATAAAAAAAATTTAATGAATACCATATTTACAACAATGACAATATGGTCAATTTTTCCATTCAAGTAATCTAGGTTTTCTCTATTCGTCTAAAAATAGAGTGCATTGGAGAAGAAAATTTTTCGCTTCTGACCTTGTTTCTAAGGCACTTGTTAGAACTGAATACATAAAAGATTTTTTCGAATCTTTTGCTGGCCCCCTCCCCATGTAAATACATTAATCAATATTGCTTAATTCCCGTGCATTTTTTTCACTTCATAAAGCAGGGATAGAAGAACTAACAAAACAAAAAAAAGTTACAAAAACTGCCAAGTTAAATAAATTGAATCTTATTCGCATTCAATCTCAATCACTTTGCTTTTGCCTAGCCTTCATCCCCTCAGGGAGGTTCCTTCAAGGCCCGTACCTGTTCTACTGACGTCAAAACACTTTACGTTGACCTTGAATTATTCCATTCGAGCAGCCATGAACTTCGTGGAGCATCAACTATGAATGAATAATTCTCATTGAGGGAGTCTTGGAATGAATTGGATTAGATGATGTAATATTTCTCCGTGATGTTTTTTGTTTTCTTCTTTTCTGACCTTCTGGTGAATAAGATGTTAATAAAAAAAGGCGGGAAAAATGTAAACGTCTACGTGTGTTTGTTGTCTTGATTCTCAAATCAAATCATTCCTATATTTTCGAAAGTTCGTGACAGAAAATTTTGCTTTGAACTGATTAGCCTCATAATTATTGTTATAAGAATACATATAAAATTTGAAGTGCAATTTATTAGTTATAAAAAAAAAGAGGTTTTATCATCTATTAATTTGCTTTCAAATTTCTGCGCTCCCTCTCCAACTGAGTTGATCAGACAGGACACAAGAATGCAATAATAAATTTATCAATAATTCAAACAATGCTTTTTAAATATAAAAATTTCTTGAGTTGAATTGTTTTGCTTTATTTTTTAAAAGATATTCGAATTTGAAATTTTTGATATGATTTTTGTTGAATACTTTACTTTGTTTATTTTTCTTTTTTTGCTTCAAATTTACTTGTTTCGCTGCATTGAAGTGTATCTGCTATATTTTTCTATCATGGTTTTAAATTAACTTGATCTTGGAAAAGAAAGTAAATGAAAAACAATATATTTTTTTTCTAAATCACTTGTAATTAGTTCTTTCATACAAAACAACGGATGATAATCATTCTCCTTTTCAATTTCTAAAAACTAAAAATTGTACATATTTTTTTTAGTTTTGTTTTGGAAATATATTTTCATTTTCTCTCTTATAACCATATATACATCTCAGTAAAGTTGATATATATTTCACAAAAAAGAATTTTTATGGTCTCGGTAATAATAATAAAGAGATACTGCTATTTTAACCGAGTTAAAAAAATAAATTTCAAATCTGCGAGTTCTAAGATTGAATAAAAAGTAGTAAAATATTCATTTTTACTCGTGTCATCTTCTTCGACTTTATTCATTAGTTGTAATTGTATCACTGTTTAGCAAAAACATTCAATTAAACAATTTTCACTTTTCAGATATTTCTAAATTTTAGTGGAATAGTCAAATTTATATCTATAGTTGTATATATACACTGGTGTGCAAAAATTAAGGACGAAGTCGAAAAATTAGCATATCAGCTGAACGAAGAGGCAGAGCGGACAGAAAGACCAATCAGGAGATTAAGTGAGGTGATGTACGGTAGCACATGCACAGATATGCAGGTAGACGTAATGGGGGAGTGTCTGAGTAGTAAAGCATGTTGTCGGTGTAAGATTAGTATTTCTGGCAAAGAGATTGCACACCGTATAGCAGTTAAAATCACACCGAGTTGCTGCCTCATCGAGAAATGGCGAATAATCAATCTGTTAGACGACATCTGGATGCTTTTACCCGAGGTCGAATCATTGGGAAGTTGGAGGAAGGTCGCAGTGTGACAAGTGTGGCTGCAGAGTTCGGAATTGCTCACAGCATCGTTTCACGACTTTGGAGACAATTTCAAACTACAGGAACAGCTATCCGGGGGTTCAGTAGTGGTCGTCCACGAGGAACCACACCCACAGATGACCGGTATATTGCCTTACAGGCCAGAAGAAACAGGCGGCAGACAGCGGGAGAAATCGCTAGACACACGACACAGGCGACTGGACGACCAATATCGCGTTTTACCGTGGCCAGAAGACTGCACGGTGGTGGTCTGTTTGCACGACGCCCTGTACGGTGTGTACCTCTAACGCCTGCCCATCGGAGAAGGCGTTCTCTGTGGTGCCGGGAACACCGGAATTGGAGAGACAATGAATGGGGACGAGTACTCTTTACAGATGAGAGCAGATTCAGTCTGAGTAGCGATTCTCATCGCATACTCATCTGGAGAGAGCGGGGAAGCCGCAATCATCCCTCGAACATCATTGAAAGGGACAGGTATGGAGGTGGCGGTGTTCTCGTTTGGGGAGGCATCATGCTTGGTAGTCGTACAGACCTTCACATCTTCGACGCAGGTTCAGTCAACGGGACCCGTTATTGTAACGAGATTCTTCTTCCATATGTGCGTCTTTTTAGAGGCGCTATGGGTCCGCAGTTCCTTTTCATGGACGACAATGCACCATGTCATCGCACAGTAGCTGCCGAACAGCTCTTAGAGAGTGAGGATATTGAACGTATGGATTCGCCGGCACGATCTTCGGATCTCAATCCCATCGAGCATGTATGGGATTTTCTAGGCAGACGCTTGGCAGCTCGTACCTTACCACCAGTAACGATTCCGGAGCTTCGATTAGCGCTGCAAGACGAATGGGCAGCAATGCCTCAACAACTCATTGACACCCTCATTCTCAGCATGGGCAGACGCTGTGAAACCTGCCTAGCAGTCAGGGGAGATCATATCCCCTACTAAAGACCGGATATTTCTTGCTGGACACCCATCACAGGGATGTTTCGGCCTTCAGTCGCATTGCGCTCCATGCTACTTTTTCAATAAAGCTTCTTTTTATCCCTCTGATTTCTCTTTTAGTAAGTGTTGCTTACATTACTCATGTCCTTACGTATTGGGGATCTTACGGTATTAAATGTGTTGATTTGGAATGCTTTTGTACAAAGTTATATTGAAAAAACCGTCTCGTCCTTAATTTTTGCACACCAGTGTATATATATGTAATATACCGCTTTAGATAAAATATTTTTTTAAAGTGTTTTTCCAGCTGTATCCAAACATTTCTATAAACCGTTAAGGTTACTTAGGAGAAACTGCAGTAGAAAATGTAGCGTCAGCTATATAAATGAGCACACAGATGAATCATCAACATAAAGACAACTGATTTGCAAGGAAAGACCTTGAATGAAACAAGAAAAAGTTTCAAACACTTACTTCTTAAGAAATAATGGAATATTTTCTTATTTACGACATTTTTTATGCATTTTTTGTCTTTATGTAATCTTAACAAGGGATTTAAATTTCAATGTTTACATTGGAAGCTTTTTCTGCTTTGTTAAAAGTAATGGTTAACTGTAAGTCTCTTCATATATCATTGTTTCATATTTATTGAAACTATTAATGCTAGAGCATAAAATACTATTTGAGTTAAATTTTAATAAAATGTTTTCGTTTCTCATGTATCCATAATGTTAATTTATTCAAAATTTATGTACACAGTCGAACCTCCATATTGAGAATTTTTCTATATAGCGAACATTTTCCTGGAACCACTTTCAAAGATTTTTTTCGTAAAATAACCTCCCAATAGCGAAGTGCATTTTCTATATGACGAATTTTTTTTCTTGTGATTCAATTTTTGTACTCCCTATTTTTCAAGTATTTTTGGACATTTCAAGTTATTCTCTCTTTTAACACTTTTTATGGTGATCATAAATCTTGAACTGGTTTTATTAGGGGGCAGAACGCAATAGAATTCTGGGTGTTTCATCCAAGAAGTGCAACCTTTAACCCCCCATTGTCCAGTTCACTAGAAACATCTTCGATATTCAGTGGAGTTGTCTCGTGTCCTTGGACTAGTCTCCGTTCATTTGCAGCGTTGATCAGTCGTACTAGTAACTTCATTTCTTGTAGCTCGAAAATGTCAAAACGTAAGTGCTTGAGCATCAAAAAAAATTTAGGAAGTGGATAAAGGCGTCAAGAAACTTTCCTTGCTGTTTTCTTGCTTTTTTTTTTTTTTTTTATAGGTAAGATATATAAAATAAATATATATTAATTTACAAAAAAGTGTGAATAATAATTTTTTTTTAATGTACAGTGTTTATAAATGTAAATTTTTTTTGTTTGTTTTTTGGTTTATAATGGCTCTATTTAACAAATTTTCCTTTTAACGAACCTTGTTTTGGGATTTAGCGACTTCGTTATATAGCGACCCGACTGTATTAATATCTAGAGTGTGAAATATAATCAATTGTTTGCTTAAGCTTTTATTTTAAATTTCTTTCAAAAGGATGTGTGAAGAGCAAATTCTTTGATATTATTAAACGCATCTGAGTAAAATGTTAAACTGAAAAATTGCTGATATTTAAACAATGAAGTAAATGGTACATTTGGGACCAAACCATCGTGTTTTATGAAAACTCGATGTAATTTTTTGTTAAAATCTGGGTGTAATAAGGATGTGAAAGGTGACATCTTATAAAATTGCTACAATATATTTCTAGAATAAAAGACTCATTTTGCTTTGAATATTCCCTTTATTCAATTTATTATTTACTAATTTTTTTACAATTTATGGCGTTATTAGATTTTCTTTCTGTTTGACATCGATCTTCCTGTCAGTTGTATTTCGTTATTCTCCTCTTATTTAACGTAATTAATTATTTAAGAATTCATTCATTTGTAACATCAGTTTTATAAATCTTGTTTCGAATTTTAAAAAATTTCAGTTTTATACAATAGGAAGGAAAAATTTTAATTTTCGAAGAAGGTTTATTTTCGAAATTTTATGTAAACGATTTCCTAAACAGAAATATGGCTATAACCTTGCCCATATACGAGTCCCTTCATTAATTTTAGAGGTCCCAAATTTCTGTTGAAGGAAAATGCATATTATCGTAATTTTATGGCATTGCGAAAATGACTTTAAAAAATAGCTTTTTAAATGTTAATTTTCAATTTGAGGAGAAAGATATTGTTATATAGTTCATAGATTTAGAATATCGTTATGAAATACTAATCGGTAGATTTGGAACCACCATATATAGATTGTTACTTCTCTAACCGTCTTTCTCTCTATCTATTCTATTTTTAGATCTTTTATTTTATGTCCGTTTACATAGAACTCTTCCATAAAAGGGATTTTTGTGAAAGCGCACTTAAAAAAGGAGAAAGCTTGAACATAGAAAATAGTTTGTATGCAATAAGTTTATTGCAATAATAATATTCATTACAATAATTAAATTTTTTTTAAAATATAAAGAATTGTTTTTATAATTTGGTTTTCGTCATTTTTTAAAATTTCTTACCAATTTTTTTATTTAATAAGGGTGAGGAATATAAAATGTAGTACTTCTTTCTCGTTTTTCTTCTATCATCTTACTGAAATGTTTGATAATATTGTCACCAAAGATGTTTGTACTTTCTGATATTTGTTTTATCTATTCTGTTGTTATTTATGCCACCTGATCGACAGTACCATCAGATCAAGGCCCACAAAAATCACGCAAAGGGCGGGATTTTTACGCCTTTCGTTAACCGTAGCCTTGAGAACCATGCAGGTGACAGTACGATTCTGCTCGGTTCCATCCCAATTTGGAAGGAGAACACCCTGTGGGAGGTCAGGGCCTCCCACCTCTCTTCCCCTTCCACCAACCTCACGAGAGGACTTTCGGCTCAACGGCTACTTAGAGTACCCCCATACCTTTTAAAGGCACTATACATTTACAAACATCAATGCCTTCTCCAGGATTCGAACCCAGGCCTGCGGCACAGCAGTCAGCGTTCCTTCTGATGGGCAGCTTTAATCTTTTCTACATCTACTTATTAATCCGTTCTAAATCCCACCAATGGTGAAATATATTTTTTACATGTCATAGGTTTTTTTATATTACCATATTTTGACGAATCTATTCCACACTTTTCCTCCAATGTTAATGCTACGGAAAATCGGGTGCGGCTTAGAATCGAAGCGGAAAAATTCATTTGGACAGTGGGAATTGAACATCATACTGACTATCAGAGCAATAACAATGATTCATGTACGAATTCACTACTGGTGAAATAAATTAATTATTCACACCTTATTAGTTCTCATTTTAAATTTTCTTAAAATTTTTAAATATTGGATATTGATAAATCATTTTACACTATGTTTATTTATTTATTTTTCACAAAAACGTGTTGAGAATTAGGGGCGCGGCTTAGAATCGAGGGCTGTTTAGATTCGAATAAATACGGTAACTATATTTTTTGTTGTCAATTATATATGTTGTGTTAGTATGTAAATAGTAATAATGCTACATGAACGTTGATAACTAATGAGCCTAAAACACATTTTGTTAAGAAAGCATCACATTTCGTATCTCGCGAATAAGTTCGTAATTAGTGGCATAAAATGGAATATGAAAAAGTTTATCAAAAATGAAATTATTTAGAAGGAAAATAAACTGTTTAATGGTTTATCAGAGAACAATAATCATATATTTTCATACTCCCATTGCTCAATTTTGATAGTACAGTACAACTTCATAATCCAGATTGATTGCAGAGGTCGTTCAGATAAATAAAAGTTCAAACTAAACAAAATAAACATTTATTAATTTTTAAAGTTTTAAATAGCCCTCTGGATTAATGAGCCTTCAATAGTGTGTGTTTCGTCAAATTTTTAAGATTATATTAATAACCGAAGAAATATTATGACCGGATGAAACGTTAAACATATAATAATATATCATAAATAATATAATATAACGAGAATCTAAGCTAAAGTTAATGCTTTAGCAGCTTTTGTGTGTCATATATTTATAAATTAGATTTCAGTCTGTGCGCTACGTCATCTCATAAGCATGCAAAAGAAATTCACATATTTCTAAAATCCTATTCGTTTTTTTATGAATTCCTTATGTATTACAGTATTTTACAAAATTAAAGGTGTTCCAACATATTTTTAAAAATAGCTTATAACATATCTCCTCTGTTTTACAGCAAACTGAGGATTATTAAATTTATTATTCCAGTAATATTTTTAGATGATAAAATTTAAGGATTTGACTTTTTTAGTTTATAGGAATTTTTAATACAGTTTAAACATCAGTTGTATTAAATTTCCTTTACATTGCGACATGATTTAAAACAACATCATTTAAAAGCAATATTATTTTAAAAACAACATTATTTAAACATTTTTCAACATTATTTATCTAAGCAACTTTTTTTATTTGATGAAACTAAAGTCTGGAACAAAATCGACCCAAACTAGGCGGCATTTTCTTATTATGAATACACAAAAGAATACAAAATTTTAACAGAAAAATTGACTGACGCTATGTAATCATATTTATACATAGAAATCATGTAGAAAATCACATTTAGGAGGATACTGAATGAAAATTGTAAGAGATAAAACTTACAAGCCTTTATCCCAATATGTATTTTCAGAAATTAATTCATTATTGACATAAATTGAATGAATAGTCAATGAACTCAGTAAGGACTAGAACAAACAGAAACATATTATAGCTAGATGATATCGAATTGTGTTCTTCACGATTGAAAGCAAATAAGTGGACTCTTTTACCATCTTATTTCTAAAAAAAAGGTGTTGGGTTCATATTCGTAAAATTGAAACGCGCTTTTAATAATATTGTTACGAATATTGTATAATTAATTCATAATTTCATCTTAAAATAGTGTAAGTAATTCATGTTTGGATGTTTAATACGTTAATAATTACTATCTGTTGCATTTATTTTATGGTGAAAATTGTAACAGTCATAAACGACGCTGACCTTTACATTATTTTGACGTTTCATTGAAAATTTGACGAAATATTTGCGATGCAGCCAAATTGGCATCATTTTTGATGACCATATGGATGTTTCTGGAAGTTACTGGAGAAATAAATCTATTACCATCATGATCTGTTACGCAAGCAGATTTTTCGAGAAAAGGTTGGAAGATTGCCTCTTAGACTGTAAATAGCAGTCTCTCGCTGAAACCGAGTCAATATTACTTTGGCTATTGAAGAGTTTATTAGCGGGCAGTTGTCTGGGAATAATCTTTCTGTACTTGTACTTTTAGACGCTGATAGTGGTGTCTGAGCGCTGTAGAAGGCGTGAAAACCTTCTGGGACTTAATGTGCAAATTTCACTATTGTATCCTGCATTTTAAGCATTGTTTTTTTATAATAAATCTTCATCGCTCTTAAAGAATTGTTTTGCTCTTTAAACTGATAGCCAGGGACGTCTTAAGGCTTCTTGAGCCCCTGGGCCCCTACACAAATGGAGGCCCCACCTATGACCCTTAAATGTAGACAGTACATAGCATACGTTGTCAAAAACCCTTATAAACAATAACCCGAAACCAATAAACATGAATGCCTTACAATCACACAAACCGGCTGGATAGATTGTCACCTTTTGACTGAATGAGTAATGATGGTATATGGTGATAGGCCTAGGTCTATGCATAGACAACGATCATCACATGTAGCCAATTGACATATCGTCCGAAATTCCCAGTTTTTCAGGGAAAACAACTGGAAATAATATTTGACCGTTGAAATTATTCGAATCATGATCTTAGTAAGGCTGAGTCGAGAACGATACGAGGCCCCCTTTGTGGCCGAGGCCCAGGGCCCATGCCTTAAGACGTCCCTGCTGATAGCAGAAGATCCACAAATTCCGATCTACGTAACAATGTAAAAGGGTAAACTAAGACGATTGAAAGATATATTAAGTAAAATAAAACTACTAATTTTGTTGCGCATAGCCTATGAGTTCAAAAATGATGATCCCCTATTTAAAGTTATCTGAAGAGAAAATACAAAATTGTCTGAACGACATTCAAATAAAGTTTTATTATCAAGATAACATTTATTCGGCGAAATTACTAATCTTTTTCATAAGTTAACAATTATCTGCTCCAGTTAACTGCATAAAATGAATATAATATCCCGTGGAATGCTATTAAATTCAAGGTCATGGGCATTCTTAATTTTCTTCTGTTAGTTTTGTGCTTTCCACTGTTATTAGTAGAAATATTCGGATAACATTGAATACTCATTGGTCAAATTCTGACCTTAAATTCATTAATTTATTGCTTCGGAAAGAGTAAGTTGAGATAACAATGAACTAGATTTAATTTGATCTGATTTTAATTTACGTCGTACTTTGAAGTAGCATTCAGAGCTATTGGCAATGGACCTCGTAATTTTGAACCGCGGTCACGTGACGAGGACGACCCTGAACTGGCACTCCATCTTCAAACTATCTCATCATTCCAACGCGAGGGCTTTGAGCCTTCACAGATTTAACATGCATCAGTCTCTCTATACGATGTGTCCTTCACTAGTAATTCGCCAACCAAAAGTATGAGAAATGAGTAAAAGAAATCTTCATATTACTGTATGCAACGACTTGAATCTAAATTTTGAGGAATTTTTTTCAAAGGGAAAAGAAAAGCGAAATATTTTGATTTGCATAGCTATTAAAAGTTTAAAAAAAAAAATTAAACTAATACACATTTGGTTTATTAAGAATTGATATATTTCTTGTAAATGACTTGTAGGCATATTCGTTCATTTTCCGTTTTCTTATTAAAACGAATTTCATATTCCTGATGTTATATTTGCACCATACATTTTTTCACCTTTATTTTGTAATCTGACAACAATATTAATTTTACAAAAAAAAGTTACTGAACTCTAAACATTCATGAATATAAATTGTATTTTTTTGTTTCTAAAAAAAATTCTTTGTTATACATGTTGTTTCGTGTTCAATCTTCTAAGACTTCTTATCTCTTGTAGAAATGTTGCGTGATATAAAAGATATATCTGTTATCATTCTGTCACCAATTATATAACGTCACGCGCGTCATCTTTTATACATATGTGTGTGTAACTATTTGTACAAGATAATCAACTTTGTCTAAAGAAGAAAAACTATACAGTAGACTAATAATGTTTGTTATCAATTATTGTTAACCGTTCTCAAATTTATTGCATCTTTCGATATGTGTAAAGAAGTTTTCTTCTGAAAACATTTATTTTCTGATACGTGGAACTATCTCTTATATGTATGATTGTAGTTCTTTTTTGGGTACTTACGTATTGTCTAACACAATACGTAGCTAACACAATTAAAAACTCGCCAAGTTGGCGACCCCGATTTCCTATGCGTCGTACGCGCTGAATTGGCATCCATATAATGTCACCAATAGGTTGCAACAATACGTAAGAACCTTTTTTTTAAATAAAATTTGTAGCCTGAGTTTTTGAACGTAACACAAAATTTATGACCGCGGAAGCGAAACTCGTGACTAGCATTGTTTTTGTCGAGACATGGGTCTGAGCTCTGATCCCACAAAAGATCCGCCCTGTAGATAGGTTGATGCGCTTTAAATAGGTCCTTACGTTGGGGTGGTGTGGAAGTTAGGAGAGTGAGAAGCCAGGTCAGGTATCATCCTCGTCACTTGACCGAGGTTTGAAATTATCAGGTTTGTCGCATCTGAATCCTTTTAGATGAACATGAGCGCTATTAGGCTTTGCAGATGCTTTGAATTGCGATGTTAATAAATAAATCATTTAGGGAAGCTATAAAAAATTTCAAAGAAATTTCTAATATAAAACCATTTTTTTCCAAAAAGAAAAAAAAAAAAACCTTATTTGTTAAGAAAAAATTGTTTAACAAAAAAAATTCATAACGGCGATAAAAAAATAAGTTTAAATAATTAAAATATTGCCCTGCTTTGGCATTATTTTGATTCATTCCACAGTTTTTTCACTGGATTTTGAAACTCTTCTATTATGCTTTCTTTCCTTTTTGTTAACAAAATTTTTCCCAAATTAATTTGTATTTTTTTTTTTTTTTTGTATTTTTTTTTGTACAACTTTAACAACAAAACCACAGAATGAGAAAAGAAAAATCTATATCTTATTGCCAAATTATAATTTACTAACTTTTTCTCATTTCGGACAGTTAGACATTATTCAATGTTTTGTATACTACTCTAGCAATTTGAAATTGACAATACATCGAATTTACAGTATTTCAGAATAAACATTCCCATTTGCACTATAAAACATTATAGCTGAAGAATTAACGAATATTCAAATGGCACAGCTTATAATGCTTTCTATTTTACACCTTTAAAATTTTATTATTATTTGTTTTTATCCGAATTTTATTATTATTTGTTGATTCCGAATTATAGATAAGATACTACAGTCTTCATTTACTAACTCGAATATCTCTACGAATAGAACAGATTTGAAAATCTTTGTTAGGATTAAGAATTTTTTACTTCCTGCAATTCCGTTTATATACAAGTATCGATAGCATTGAAGATTACAAAGGTTATCATGCGAAGTGTAGAATCAATATTCAAATGGTCTCTCTCTGGAAGATTGCGGAATTTTTACTAATGTTGTGGTTTTTAAAAACAAAGTCAGAGTGAAAAGAACACACGAATTTATATATGATTGACACGTGTTTCACGTTGAATTCAGTAAGAGTTCAAAAACTAAAGTATATTTTTTCACCTTTAAAAATTTTGTTTTAAATATATCTGCAATTTTTAAATTTTTTTAAAAATATTTTTAAACACTAATCACGGGTCGTAGAAGTTTTTGTGATAGAAAGTGTCATTAATTCTCCCCCCCCCCTTTTTTTTTTTGAAGTATCATACAGAATATTAGATTTAAAAAATTGCTTTCTTAAAAATATCTTTTTTTTTTTCACAATTTTTCGCTACTCCTTCCGTCTCAAATAGTCCCTTTTACTTTATTTCTCACACGCACAAATTTATATACTTTCTTGATTATTATATTTTTAATTATTGATTCATTTCAGAAATTTTTTATTCTGGGAATTTCGTATTATAATAATCGTAGTGACGATGTAGAAGCATTTTTTTTTATCCAGCTACGCCTTTTTTAGGTAAAAAGTCCACTAACATATTGCAACAAAAAAAAATTCTTTTTTCTTGTCTAAATTCAAAAAAAGAGTAAAAAGTTCAGTAGCAGAGTAAAAGTTACAAACCACACACAAAAAAAGCTTAAGAAGCGGTTAAAAAATTTGTTAGTAAAAATTTTCAGTTTTTGAAATTTGTATCATAGGGCAAATTTATACTTGAATGAAATGCCAAAATTAAAACACAAAAAATATATTTTTGACCTCTTATTATCTTAATAATAATAATTTTGACGCTAGGAAGATAATCACAGAATATTCAAGAATTATTCAACAGCTTCGGCGGCGGGATTCCTGTTGGCACGACGCCAAATATATCCTAAGGTATGCCATCTGGCGGGCAAAATTCGCGCGGCAATATATGAAGTTCCAAAAATCGATAAATCAGTCGCCAAGTGGGCTTCGTTAATTTTGTGTTACTGGACAGGGAAGAGCGGTTTCAACCAGATTTGTGCGTTGCACCGTATTCTCTTCTGTTGTTGATATTTTCCCTCAGATTAAAAACTACAACGTGTTTCTTGCCGTCACTCTCGAGCCGGTCAGTGAGGTATACCACAAATTCCCTCAGAGGCGTTTTTTCAAAATTTTCAAAATTGCTGTATACGCAGTTCTCAAGTTTGGGGTAAATATGGATGCTTGACACAGGTGTATCAGCTGGCTTGGCTAGCTACAAAATTTTCAGAAGGTAAATATTTTTCACTCACTTGTTGATTTAATTTTTCTAGTAATTAAAATTTTGCTCGTTTTTTAAAAAGCATTTGTGTTTCCTTTTAACTTTTGAAACTATCTTGAAAGTGAAAGAAGTATGGTTGCTATGTTGGTGGAGAGTTTGTATTTACATTCCTTTCAAAAAATAGTTTCGCTAATTGTAACAGCGAAGGTATTAAAAGTTATCAAATAACTTTTTTTGCATAAAATCTGAATTCAAAAGAACATAAAAAAAATGTCTTTCAAAGTCGTAATTATGTAGATACAAACTGTGGTACTAAGTTTACCGTAATATTACAATTTTTTGAATTTATTACTTTTGGTAAGTGTTTTGTATCGATATCAACTTTTGTTGAGTTATGTATATCAACTTACTATTTTATGACAGTCAAACCCTACGTTAGAATATAATGGTGTTTATTCTACATTTCTTAATGTTTGCATCTTAGGTCATTGCCATTATCGTATTGAGCGTCATTTTGGGCAATGTTCCATTCTGTTACGAATTTTGTTTTTTGAGAACTATTTAATCGCGTGCTGTAACCGAACTGTTTTTAATTGGATAGTACTCGCGGAGAAGTTTGGTATTAATATTAATTTTTACGTTAAATATATTGTTTCTAATGATTTAACAATAGACAGTACATGAATAAGGTATACTGCAATGCAAATGTTTACTAGTAAAACACTATTGTAGTAGGCTTGTATACGTCCAAATATATTTTAATTGCACTCTTGATAGTAAGCTATCAATGATTTAAAAAAAGTTTTTGGTGCTTTTCATTTGTATTAGTGGTCTATAATTGTAATGTTTATGATTAAATTGTATTTAAATGATATTTTCAAGTACACACACATTAGATCCACTTATAAGTATAAAATTTCAAATGCTATTCAATCCAAAATTGATCGACTTTTGATATATATTTATTTAATAACGATTATTGTGATTTGCTGAATAATTTGGAAGTGTTTCTATTTGATAATTGTTTAATTATTTACCATGACAATAAAAATTTTAAGGATTCATTTAGAAGGAAACAACAACAAAAATAGCAGAAATGGAAGTGAATTTTCCAAATATGTCAATTTTAATATATTTGAAAATTATCAAGTGTCTACTCTTTGAAAATAAAAATGCCTTTATCCATTTTTTTGTAATTTTTATTTTAAAAATATAAATTTCTAAGTGGTATTTCATTAAAATTTTTCATTGAATTTTTACTTGAGTAAATTTATATTATTCCGTAAAAGGTTATTGGTTTTGGTCAAGAAAACTTGCAAGCTATTAATAAACAAAATTCTTTGGCTTTTATTGCATGAAGCAAATAAAATATCAATTTAGGAAGTAAGTTTAGATAAACCAGTTATTTGTATTTTGGGGTTATAATTGGGGTGATGGTATGTTAAACTATGAATTATAAAATATTTGTTAATTCATAAATAGCATATTTCTTGAAACATGTTAAATTTTGGAAAAAAGCTATTTAAGTAATCACTGAATTTATAACTCTGAAAATTTTATAAATATAACTCTGATTATTTGTCATTTTTATCCCTGTGAACTCTTAAAGGGTTTTTCTTTTCCAATTGGATAATAAATGAACATTTTTAAAATAAAGAAATGTCCATAATTCATTTGAAATCAAAAATTTGTTGCATCATTTCCTATAATAAAAATAAATTTTTTTTTGAACTGTTCATATAACTTTATATAAATATGTTCTGAACAAAATTTCTACTTGAAATTGTTCGATAAGATATTTATTGTTGAACTTGAGGGTACAGTTAAATCTTCGAATAGGTTTTCAATAATGAGATTTTATTGCAATTCTGATATCTTAATTATAGTATCTAAACCAATTAATGATTTTTTGAAAAATTTTGCTGTTTCATGTTATATTTTAATATTAACTCTTGATTATTTACGTCTAAATTTGGATTAGTAATATCTTAAAAGGGAGACGTTGAAAATAAAAGTTTATTTTGGTTGAAAGCTATCAAATAAAAATAACTTTTGTAAATCAACTGGCTAATAGTATGATTAAGCTGGCTCTAGCTTTCTTATATGAATAATCTTATTTAATAACCATATTTGTATAAAAAGAATTTAATAATTTCTCAAGTTTTCTTTTTTAAATGGGAATACTTTGAATTTCTTCGTGTTTATATAGTAAACTTTGCAAATTGGGAATTGATATTAAAAATTTATTGTTGTTAATTGAAATTCTTCTATTAAGCTAGCTGAATAGATATTTTTCATTTTAAAAAAAATCCAAAATGGAATTTCAAAGTAACTGAAAAATCTTAATTTATTAACTCTTATTACATTCATTACACGAAATAAGAACTATAGGAGCAATAACAAGATATGTAAATCTTCTTCATTGCTGGAAGTATAAAAAAATCATAATGCATCATTAAGGTAGTTAATCTTTAAAATAGGTGAATCACAGTTGGGATTTTCCAATATTGAAAGTATCTTGAGGTGACAATATGTTACAAAGGAAAAGAAACAGGTTATGGAAAAGTCAATTTAAAAATGTTAATCAAATATTTAAAAATTATTTATATATAAACAGCAATGTTAGCCATTCAAAATTTATTAATAGAACAAAAAATATTTAACATTACCAGGATTTAGAAGAATATTATATTGCCTCCTAAACATAGACCAAAAAAAAAAAAAAAATTCATAAAAAAATTATAAACTCGTTTTTTTTCTTATTTTAATTTTAAATAAATTTGTGTCCACAAAATATATCTATAATAAATGTAAGTGATGTCTCATAATATAAGTTTTGTTACGAAACATTTCGCATATGAATTTACCATGTAATGGTTATCAAATTGAAGAGTCGCCTGAAGCTGTCTGTGAGAGAATGGTAGAACAAACACACTGCTACTTCCTACTGGTATTTAAATAACACGTGAATCGTCTGGGTTGTCACACGTGACTAAAAGAAAATAGAATAAATCACATCTGTAATCCTTTTACCCCGACCCTGGTATTTATTTTTGTCTACAGAACTCGTTTTTGGCTGCTGCCATTTGTACACGTAGCATTAGGAGTGTTTATACGTGGCTTCTCAGAAGGCTTATTTTTGGTATCTATTGGTCACATCGTGCTAGTATTTAGCTAATTAATTTGCCAACTGTATAACACATTTTGAGAAGATATAATATTTCTTAAAAAAAAAGTTAATTTAGAAAATCTGTATACTTTTTATCTGGTAGAACGTTATTTTAGCCCTTAACTTTTATGATCAAAATTGTATTCTTAATTATTTCTCTTCATTCCTTTTTGACAGATTGTTAAAAAAAAATGCATATTCATTTTTTTTTCTTTTTTTTTCTTCCAGTTTTAGGAAAGAATCCCGCCAAAAAATTTATATCTAGAATACCCCATTCGTCAATAGCCATTTGATGATTCATTTCTTCACATGTTCGGTCATGCGTTCTATTATCAAAGATGGCATTGTGCTTAAATATTTGTATTCGGTGAGGCGTGCATAAAAATCTACATAATTTCATAAAGGGAATTGTATTTGGTTATTTTATTTTCAGGGGGGGGGGGGATCATCCTACGAAAATTCCCATGAGTTTCTATCGGATGAGAACTTAAATTTGATTTTTTTGTTGGCAGAGGGGTCTTTAGTTATGGAGTGGGGAAGGAATCTTATGGTTTATATTTCTTGAAAACCTCTTTATTATTTATATTTTACCAAAAAAAAAAACGAATACCTGTAATGCTTTCAGAGATAGTTGGACAGGAAGAAGTCAGTTTCGTTGAAATTGGTATGGAGCAAGAAAAACGTTTTTAAATAAAAGAGATTGCCAAATGATTCTTCCTGCTATCCTTTTTCATTAACTTTAGTGACCACTTTCTCACTTTAAAAAAAAAAAAAAATTTATAATTTACAGCCTAATTATTACATAACTCCTTTCTCGCAATTTCCTAATTCCCAGTGTTAATTTAGTTCCTTTTTTAAAAAAATAGATTTTACTGAAATACTAAAATTTTATAAATCATATAGAATTAACATTTTTGCTTATTTTAGATTCGCAGGTACTTTCTTCAAATTATATCTTTTTTTCATTGGATGATCTGTCGGAATAAGGAATTCCATTGATTTCTATTTGGAAATTAGAAGAATGTGTGTGTGGAATTATAAACTTACGTGCCGGTCTCGTTACTTTGGATCAGGATACAGAATTAATAGATTTGTTGCAATGGGAAAAGAAAACCCTTAACCTATATAGAGTCCCCTAACTTGGCGACTGGGTGCCATATGTGCCCTAGCTATATTTTCAATAGATCTGTGTTATTATAATTTGAGGGAGAAATTGTGTGTGTGACAACATTGCCAGTCTTGGCAAATCTTATTTTTGTCTTAGCCTGACTTCCTTCCACCTGGACTGAATCTAGACAATGGCAAAACGTGGCTCTGTGTATGTTAGGTGACATTTTTTATTCATGATGGTATTTGATGCAATTTAATTAAACTACAATATTGGCTAGGTTAAATCTTATTAAGAAAAAATTGTTAATTAAAAATCACTATAAAAGATATTTCAAACACAGAAACTGGGTATTTTTATGTTGTCGAAGTCTAGAATTAATTTGGATATCGCGCGTTATCTGTGAATTTCGGCGTAGTATGCGTTTTATTTTGGATAATCTTAATTTTGCTCTTGTGTGCAAGAAATGTAAATCCGCCCGTGGTGCCGATCATTACTTTTCTTGATGTCTAATAGTCCCACGCCATAATACAGTTGAAGAATACCTACTTCAAATGCGTCATCATTTTTTTAAAAAATTAAATTGATAACTGATTATTTTAACTTGCTTTGAAATTTTAATTGGGTATAAATCTGGTAAAATCGATTCAATGGTAACACAAGGCAGGTTTTTTATGTGTGTCTCATCTACCTCCCATGGTTTTAAAAACAAATGCATCAGAAAACTTTTGAGGCAATTTGCAGGTAATTATTTTTCGTGGCCTTGTAGATAAGTTAGTTTAGATGTATTGCGTCACTAACCATGTGTCTTATCCTTAGGAGCCTTCACGCATTCGAATAAAATTAAACAGAAGAATTGGGAAGTAGGGCGAGGATGGGGTAATTCTGGCAACATGCAGTCTAGTTCCAACTATAAAGGAAGCAAAAAAAAAAAAAAAAAAAAAACGTTGAGCATTGTACAGAGTTTCTCCCCGAGTTATTCCTAGAGAAGTCACCGAAGGTAACGTCATGTATTACAGCATGATGAGTTGGAATTGCCAACAGGATCGCTTGTTTAGCAGCTGAAGGTGTCGTTTGTGTGGGAGAGTTCCTCGTTTTAAATAACGAGGGCTTGGCACTGGAAAATTTGAAAAGCTGTGCAGAAAAATTTATTTTTTTGACGGGAAAATTTGTTGAATTGAAAGAAGGATAAGCAGTAGCGCACACAAAATTTTTTCAATGGTTGAGTACATGGTCGAAAGTCCCCCAACTCGTATCATACTTCAAGACAACGCCAATTGATTCTCCTGATTTTTTTACATAAAACAGTAAAAAATAAATTGTTAAATTAATAATTAGCATTAATTAATAAAATAAATTGTTAATTACAAGTACGTTATTAAACTTTACGTTATATAAATATAGGATTATCATTAATCGAAAAAAAAACTCGAGGGCTTTGTGGGGGGTGACCGAAACCTCAGAACACCCCCCTTGTGTGGCCACTGAAGATAAGGGTGAAGCAGTGGCGTAACGTACACTCCACAACCCCCGCATTGCGGGGGGTTCTGGGTTCTTGGGGCCCAAAGTCTGTTATGTTATGGTTTTGCAATCCGGGTTGGGGCACAAAACCTGACTTTGCAGGGGGGCCCTACATTCTCCGTTACGCCCCTGGGGTGAAGGAAACTCAATTCTGTATCAAAACTTAAAAACCTGCATAAAATTTTTACTTTTACATGTTGGTCTAAATGAGTTTTTCATTTTTTGTGGACCTACTGAGTCCTAAAGTATGTTGAGCCTCCGCACACGCATAACTCAATGTTCCTAAATTATTCTGTAAATATTTTGTAGGTTACTTAAAAGAGTATGACTTAACAATTTCAATATTTTAAATTTAAGCTGTAGATTTAAAATTGCATAGAATTATTCATTTTAAATTCTTTTGAAGGAGGAATTCATCTACACCCCACTTTTTTTATTCACTGATATATCTTGGCATTTGTGATTCTATTATATTTACAATAAAATTTTAAAATACTGAAATGCAGTGAATTTTTCCTAATTGTTTTCATAATTTGTTCTATTCAATCATTAACAAATGGATTTTTTAAAATTTTTTGAAACCTTTTTAAACCCTTTCATTACTAAGGGAAATGTCCCCCCCCCCATTTTAAAATTGATGATTGACGTGTTTAATTATTGCTTTATCAGAATTTTATATAGAATGTCAAAGTAGAACGTTTGCGGAAAGCAATTACATAAACGACAACGTTTAGAAAACTTGCGAATCGATTGGCGCCAATAATAAGACTTGCGTATTAAGTTTATTATATATATATATATGCATATGTGTCGTGTAATAATATATTACTATGTTTTCTCTCTTTTATTTTGTTCGGTAAATATACTTGTAATTTTGTGCAATAGTAAAGTATATTTGAACAAATGCCTTTGTGATAATCACAAATAATTCTATGGGAATAATTCTAATTCCCATAAAATTCCCCAAACCACACATTATTTTTCTTACGATTTTTATTTACTATACGTTTAAAACTAAAATAAACGGTTACATTCTGATATTTACGTTTGGAAATCTTATAGTCCTATAAGGGTTAAGAAAAGTTAGGGGCTTTTATTTCACTAAATGCGATACGTTTCCCAAATTTGATGTGAAAGATTTTTCAAGTTTTGAACAGATTCGTTAAGAAAATGTTTAGTTTGTTAAATTTCGAGCACTCTAGAGGTACTTGGGAGAATACGAAGTACGTATATAATAATTCATACTTATTTTTCTTTTACCCTTCCGCTTTCCGTTTAAACATTTTTATCTTTTATCTGAATAAAGCCAAGTCAATATAAGTGAGAAAAACTTTTTAAATAAGATTAAAGTTAGTTCGAACGTCAAATTTTGGAAACGAAAACCGCCACAACAGTAGCGTAACGTATAACCCGCTTCATCACGCTCCCGAGCTTACTCGATCTCCCAATGGGAGTCGATCTGCTCGTCCAATAGGAAACCTCGCTTTCCTACCCTCCAAAGTTTTTATTTTCTCACTTTCCCACCATTTCAGCTACTCACCGAGATCACTCCTCCGGATTGGTCAGGCGAATCACTTGTAAAGATCCCAGTCGAAAGTCCGGCTCGCCAGCACTTTCGCGCCAAGAAAATGTTTTTTTCACATTCCTCATGGCAGTCTATAAATTTTAATTACTTTTTAATTAAAAATGGGCAAACTATAGAACGAATGCTAACCACCTAAATTGCTAAGAAGGGAGTTTAAGACCTCAACAGAGATCAGGTACTCTGTCAAATGTCAACACCCGCATCGCGGGGGGGGGGGGCAGGATTCTAAGGAGCCCAAAGCCTGACTGATGCCATTACGTACCTTTTGTAAAGTCCATCTTGAGGCCTCAAATCTGACTTTGCAGGGGGACCCTAATGTTCTCCATTGCGCCACAAGATGGTGCCACAATGGCTCTCACATTTGGGGTCTTGCCGTGTCTGCAAAAGCTTAGTTTTCAATATGCTGCCTATGAAGGAGGAGGGGAGATTCAAGCGATTTTAAAGAAAAACGTTCTTGAAGTGCAGCGTGCTTATGAAAATATTGCAATTACTGAAATAGTAGAGAATGATTTATTATCACAAATGCTATTTAAAAAAAAGAATAGTGATATCCTATTCCATTAAAATAAGAACACTGACTTTGGTTATCCACGGAAATTCGAAAAGTCTTACTCATATAACTTATCATTTGAGAAATATATACTTTTTGTTGCTTGTTAAATTGAATTGGTCTCATGTCTTCAGTGGCATAGTTTAAAGATCAGGAGTCATCTGGGATGTTGTCCTCTTCTCTTGCCGTGTTCCGAATATAGGAAACCCGTCAGATATAGTTCTCGAGCAACTTTTTCGATAAACATATCATTAAAGAATCGGGAAATATGAACTGTTTTTTGATAGATGCGTTCTTGGAAATAAAAGATCTTCAACTAGATAACCATTTACTTCAACCTCTTTCTTTTTAAAGAACTAGAATACTTATTTGTAATTGCATGAAATTGAGCAACACCCCCATTGTAATAATTGTTCAATCCTGCACATCTGTATTTGCGTTTCATACTATTTTGTGACGAAGCTTGTCAAACAGGTACATGTTCTCGTCGTCGGATATTTTTGCAACTTCGCCCATAAAATTTTATTTAAATGTTTTAACGTATTAAAGACAAATTCATACGAGACTTTCAATTACGTATAATCACTAATAAACTATATATGTACCAATTTATAGTTCAGGTCGTGTGTCAAAATTTTGGGGAAGTGAGTGTGTTTGAATTTTAAAGCATTTTTTTCGTTGTTCGTAGAAATTTCATGTATATTTCCCTATTGGGACCTGTAACTTATCAGTGGAACCCCAAGTATTTATGAAAGGTAATAAGTCTCCTGGGGGGGGGGGATTCCTGATTTCCGTGTGTCAGTTCCGAAAATAATTGCAGTGAGTTAAATATCAAAATTTATACTTTGTTTGCGGCCAGTGTTAGTGTGAGTTTCACTTGAGAGCGCGGTATCGCATGTTCTGAAAATATATATTGTATGTAAACATGCGATATTAATTAAAAATCAAATCGAGCGAGTTTAATTCCTCGTTGCACGAATCTGTGTTGATTAGACTATAAATCTTTTAAAATTTATACGACTTTGTCTGTGAAAATGATCGTTAAAAAATGGATCCTTTTTAAAACCTAACAAGTACAGAAAATGATTCATCGTTTTCTCATTTTGTATTCTTTTTGTCTTCGAATATTTTCATCCCAAGAATTTAGTTATCCTTGCACCAGAATATTTATTAGAATTTATCATTTCATCTCCATAAATGTTAACTCCTTCAGATATGTATTCATAGTTTAAGAATTCTTTAATTTAAACACATTTTCCCATAATATACTACACATATTCTGATCGTCGCACTGACTATTAATTACTCATTATTTATTCATATTTTCAGAATCGTAAATTCTAAAATATTCTTCTAAAAATATATATTCCGATTGTCGCACAGATTGTTAATTATATTTAAATACAACGCAGTCAGCGGTTTCTGTCATGAAAACAACTTTCAACGTAACGGTAAAATGCAAAAAAAATTGACTTGACCTGATTTAAACCTTCGCTGTTTTCGACGAAAGTGTATCGGTAGGTCTACATCACTTTTGACGTCATGGACCTTGATAATCTTATTCATTAACAAAATCAGTGATTGAAACGAAAAGCGTCTTTTTCTGTTACAAATGGTTTGCAGTCCGTATTTGTACCATCACAACCACAAAATGCCTTATTTTGTGCGAGTATTGTCATGGCAATATTTGTGTGTTACCGTTGTTCTTATTGTCTTTTTATTTGTAAAGGTTTCATTGAATTTTATTAGAATAACGAACCATTTATTTGATCTCTTTCCTTTGAAATGTTTTCTACAAATAGTTTTTACTATTTTCTAATGGCTTTTTGTAAATATTAAAAAGGGGTCTTGTAAAAGATTCTTATTGAATAAATTGGTGACTGTGGAGTGTCAGACGAATATCAGCAAATATTAACATTAAAAACAGCGAAGGTGAAAAGCACATGAATTACGCAAACTATATTCTTTTGGCAAACTGTATTTTGTTTTCAAGGTTGTTGAATAGAAAAAGTACTATTTTTTATACATGTGTACAGTGTTGTCTGTTGGTTTCTAACAGTTCGGGGGGGGGGGATTATTTTTATTTTAATTATTTTCAAGTTGAAAATATTTTGAAGAATTAGGAAAGCATGCTGAATTCCCATTTAATTTCTAATAATTTACTGAAAATATAGATTACCAATCTCACAAACCTTATTAATGTCCTCCAAGTTTTTTTTTTTTTTTGCTTTAAATTGATGATTCAGTTTATGTGTGTGCGAAACAAGACGCATTAAAAGTATAATTTTGATTTTCTGTACCCGGAAAATCTTCTGAAGAGTTGTACTATTATTCTAAGTTACTGAAAATTTTAATTTCTGTTTTGCTGATTCAGTTTGATGACTTAAATTTTTAATATAAGAAATGTTTCCAATTCCTATTAGTTTTATAAAAATTGTCTACAATTTTGATGGTTAGAAAAACAAATAATTTCATATGAATAGCACGAGACATAAAACAGTTATACTGAAAATTACTGCATGTTTATGCAGATGCTTTATCTTTTTAATACTATAATGTACAGTGAAAATCGCTTGACGCGAAACTGAAGGGAGTGAAATATTTTTTTCTTGTTAAAAGAATTTCGCGTTAATAAAATAAATATAGCAACAAAAAAAAAATGTGTCAACAAAATTATGTTTTTTTGTTTTGTTTTTTTATTTACATAGATAGGAATACATTCATATACAGTCGACTCTCGATAAATCGAAGTTGGAGAGGAGACCAATGAAAAACTTCGAATTATCAAGAAAGGTAGGAAAAAACTCCCAAAATACATGAAGAGAAATTTTTTTTACACATTTAAATTTGAAACTGTAATAATACATCAATTGTATATGTTTTAAATTATTTTAAAGTATTTTTTAAAAAGTACATTTTATACAGTATAAATATTATACAGAAGTTAAGTCCTGTATTAAAAGAATACATTTATGTATTAAAAATAATTGTTAGAAAATAGATACTGTACACATAATTAATCTTTTTTGACGAAAAAATCTATTATCTTTAAAAATCTGTTCAATCTGTTATCGGTTTTCTCAGACACTGTCCCCAATAGCATTGGTTCTTCAAAGCAAAGTCCAGTCCTGCCCATGTCCTATTTGGTGCCATATGCCATAAGTCACACATATGAGTCATAAATCATCATGTCACTCCGACACAAAATACTCAATCCTATATGTCTTCTTCACAGTAGTGAACCATCCTTCATGAACACGTGTGTGGCAAGGCCACGTGTGGACAGCCGACAAGTGCGGCCGGTTTATTGTCCACTTGAAGAAGGAAATCAATAAAAGTGTATTTTTGCTTGAGTAATCGGGACCACAAAGAACGGATGGAAGACAGACGGTCATCAAAGGGGCTAAGTTACAGGGGAGACATGCACAGACAATACAACAAAAAACATGTAAGCTCCAACCGTTTGCTACAGGTTTCTACATGATAGTGTTTGAATTGTCAAGAGCTATGTAAGGTAACTTTGAATGATCGATTGTTGTAGTTTGGCTAGCCGCAGATTTTACTTCGAAATATTGAATGTACCAAAACGTATTGTTTTAGTTCGAACTATCAAGAGTTTTTCTCTAGGGGCTGAGCATATACTTCGAATTAGCGAGAGGTTCGTATTATCGAAGGTTTAAATTAGCGAGAGTCGATTGTATTTAATAAAAATTAATGAAACAAAAACATTTACAAGAACTTGAAGAAATTTAATACAAATTTTTAAAAAAAAAAAAAATATGTTGAGTTTTTGAAAAATTTGATTTTTTTTTTGCATTTTCCTTTTTTTAGCATCAAATTATCAACAGACTGTTCGATATCGTCTATTTTGTTCATTTATTTCACCATTGGAATGTGCGTCTAAATAACTACGCATACTTTTCATGATGTTCCTCGTTTCGGATGATGTGGAAACAGGAGCTGCATCCTTCATTTCATTTTCGCCATCTGAATCAGCATCAGTGATATTTTTGAGCTTTGAACAAGCTTCAAAATGTCTTTGTCTGTCATGATTGGTGCTGTACACACATCATCTACTGCAATCAATTCTTCCGATTATTCAATAGGAAGGACAGTCAAATTCGGCTGGTGTTTCCTGTATTTTGTTCATTCCCAGAAGTAAAATTTTGTTAAGCGATTTTCGTTTCTTGTTAATAGAAAATACATGGAAGTTTGTCGGGACCGTTGTATTATTTCGTGTTAACCTATATTTCGTCCAAAGCGTTTTCGCGTTTATCGTATTTCATTATGCATAAACATTGGAATTTTAATTATTTTTATTTCTCTCTCGGCCTGATACCAAAATTCAGTAAAAGATACAGTTCAATTTTAAAGGTGAATAATGTAAAAATAATGCTGTGCACTATAACATGAATTATGGTTTTTTATTCCAACGGGGGAATGCATTGAAAAGATAAAAGATTGAAACGATTCTTAAGAACTTAAATGGGAAAAGTACTGATGTTATTTTCCACAATAATATATATATATATATAGTTCCGTATATCAAAGTGGCCCTTGTAAAATTCACTCTTCAAGATTTGAGTTTTCTCAAGATGTTAGAAGTATGTAATAAAAAAAATACTATGTTTTTATTTCGCTTTGTTTTCCTATACATCAGGTTCAAAGTTTACTCCGATCTGAGGTAGATAAATATTTTATATTTTTGGCCCAGAGCTTAAATAAATCTTTTAAACGTGAGGAAAGTAAAATTTGTGTGATTTGTTCACGCATTACCGCTTCGAGAATAACATTGGATTTCACCTAAGAATGTTTTAGAATACGATGGGGAAATTTTTTTTGTATTTGCGTAGTATTTATTTCCTTGCTGTGTGCGTAGAAAAACCTGATGCATTTCTTCTTCAGAATTAATATTTAAAACTGGGTTTCGCTCTTACTTCCGCGGTCAAAGAAAAAAATCAGTAGATATTGTCATGTTTCAAATGGGTTCAGATTCCATCTTTTGTATGTTTGTTCGCATTGGGGGGGTACGTGCATCCCCCCTCCACACACAAAAGGAATTACTTTGGTCTGGATTATGACAATGATGAAATGGAATAAAAAAAAGCTGCTTTCAATTTGCGTGTAGTCAGTTTTTCTTTGGCTGATTTGGCGACTTCCTGCGAGTCATATAACGCGTACCTCTTCGCTTTATTTTTGTTCCTTTTTATTCTTGGCATCCTTTCAACTGCACCTCTTTGGAAACGCGTGCAATTGGGACACGTTGCCGCTATTGGATGCGGGCTCTCTTGTCGTGCCGGTTAGCAATTTAGTTCAGGGATCGACATCCTAAAAGATTTAACGTCTTTAGTTCGGATTCTATTTAGTGTTTGCTATTAATTGCAAGATTTTATACTGCGCCAGAGTGATATGTCTTTATAGTTTTTGTGGTTTGAGGAGAAAAAGTTTTAACTTTTCAAAGTGTATTTCCTCCACGTTGTCTGGTGGATTTTAGAATCCGCTATGCCGTCCACTACCAGGTAAAAATGCGCTTAAAATATGTAGCGGAAAAAATTACTTTAAGTTTTATTGGAGTAAATGGAATTTTTTCTTTCTGTTCGTTTCAATATTTTATTATGAAATTTATTTAAAGAGTAGTTAAATTAAAAATTAGTTAAGTGTAAAATATTGAATTTTTTATGATGCATTTTAGTTTTTTATACTTTATTCTCATTTCTTATTTAAGTAAAATGTTTGTTTTTTTAAAAAATTAAATATTGAATTATAATTTTGTCTTTTTCCATTAAATAAAAGTTTTTCTCATCAGAATTACATAAATTTTAATCAAGCTTTTATGGTAAAAATGGATTTTTTTTGTCAATTGTAAAATTTATGAAAAGCACGCAGTGTTTTATAAAATATAAGTATGTACAGCATCTTCAAAAAGCATTGAACTTTCTTTAAATTAAACCCTTTGTGGCTTCGATAGATGTCAATGTTAGCTTAAGTAATTACTTTATTAGTAATTATTTCAATTATTTTCTTGAAAATTTTTTATGTTGTAAGTATGGCAGCAATTTATTTAATCCCACTTTTTTCATGTAATTTAACATACAAAAATTTCAATTTAATTAATATAGAGATTTATATAGTTGAATATTTTCTCATCTTTATAATTTATTATGAACATTTGATTACTGAAATAATTCATAACTTTAAATTTAAAATGAAAAGGTGTAATTTCCTGTTTTGTAAATTGAGTTTAGTAACTTAACAATTAAATCTTAAAACTCTTTGTTAAATATTGTTTTGAGATGAGGATTTTTTCTTGTTCCCCTTTCCTTTTGAAATTGTTGCTTATAATTTTATTTAAAAAAAATATTTTTTAATGTTTTAAAAAATTAGATTATATTTTAATTGTATTTTTTAATGTTTAAAAATGTTTTTTTTGCTTTGTAATTCTATAATATTTAAAGTGATATTTTTTTCTCAGGTCCAGTAATCCTGTTAACAGTTTTGTAATGAATAAAACGCCTTCATCTGAAGGGATGGCTGTCAAGGAAGTGCAGAAGGAGACGACAAAAAAGTCTGATTTGTTTATATTTGACGATACCTCTTATAAAGAGGTGATGTTTGACAACTTGAATAAGCTACGCAAGAATAGACAGTTTTGTGATGTTACTTTGCAGGTGCTTAATTTCTTCTTTTTATCCTATTCTAGAAATAGTTTGTTTTATGAAGTAATAAAATCTGGAAGGATTCTTATTAATGAAAATAATTCTAAATATTTTTCAAATACTCTTTTCCAAATTTTTTGGCTGTGATTATTTGCCTTGTGATAATATGGTTAAAATTTGCCTTTTTAAATCTGCCTTTATACTTTGAGATGAATTGAGGGGTTTTTATTAAGGCTTCAAAGGGGATTGATCCTGAATCATACCAAGTTGCTTTTTTCATTTTAGAAAAAGCTCAGTCAAGAGGAATTTGTATAGAAACAGTTTTTGATTTTCAATTTATATAAGTGCATTGCTTTTTTGATTAATTTATATTATCTTGCTTCTGGAGATTGTGATTGAAAAAAATTTAGCAACTTATAATAAAAACATTTAAAGTGATAAAAAAAAACCTTGTTATTTGATATTTCAATAGTTGAGTATTGTACTCATGTATTATCACAACCTATTGGCGGCATCATATGAAACGAAGCACGTTGATTGCCGTTCGTTGTGTATACGATGCATGCAAAATTGGGGATGCCAACTTGACTAGTTATTTTGAACATTGGCGATTGTTGTGATAATATGCAAGTACCTAAATATTTTTAGCATGTAATTGAATTATTTAAGTTTTAAAGTATTAATCTTAAAATATTTCATTTAAATCAATTAGCCAATCTTATAATTATTATTGAATGAATTATTTTCAATGCTTATAATTTAATTTGATAAAACATTTTTAAGTTAAAAAAAAATGTATGCTGTAGGTTGGAGCTTCTCAGGATGTCAGAGAAATCTATGCCCACCGAGCTGTTCTTGCCAGTGCCAGTCCATATTTGTTTGACATCTTTGCAGCTGAGACTAAAGGCTCCAGCAATCAGTATAAATTGTCTGGAACTTTTGATTATGATGCCTTTGAAAGTCTTGTGAATTATGCATATACTGGCAGGTAAGAAATAAATTTCATTTTTAATCTTTTTACATAAGGTAAGAGCAAAAGGCTCATCATTGAGTTTTTTCTCTTTGCTTCATTGCAGGCTTGAAGTTCCCCCCAAATTGGTAAAAGCAACATATGTTGCAGCCAGTAAATTGCGAATGACCTCCGCTGCAAAGCAATGTGGCAAATATCTTTTGGAAAATATGACTCCAGAGAAATGTATAAGTAAGTTTTTTGTTTTTTAAACTTATAACATAAATTTGATAAATTATTAATTTGATAATTTTTTAAAGAATATATATATTAATGTTTTAAAACTGAAAATTGATAAGGTTACTTATCTATTGCTGGGAAAACTAATTAACTTTTTAAATGTATACAATATGTAAAACTTTTTATGTGCCAATTTGAAAAAAAATGCTTAATTTATATATTTGAAGGTTTGCGCTCTTTGGCTGGAATTGCTTCGAACCCAGAACTGTTGAATAAAGTTGACAACTTCATCCGTCAAAATGTAAGAATTTTATCATAATTTATACGTACAATTTGTACTTTTTTGAAGTCATTTACCCAAATTCTACTGTATTTTTGTTATTCTTAATGTTGTTCTCCATCTTTTGTTAGATTAACGAGGTTATAAAATCCAAAGATTTTCTTGCATTGCTTACTGTTCCTGTTGAATTGTTACACAACAGCCATGAAGAAAAGAATGCAACCAATGTAAAGCATTTGTGTGGCATGGTTTTAGACTGGGTTAAAGGTGTTATTGAAGATCAAACTGTTAGGCTTGAAGATTTAGCCCAAAAGGTAATTGCTGTTAGCTTAAAAGGAATGTCCATTCTTATAAATTAATGTATTTAATTTGAAATTATTGAATTTTTTTTAATGATTTTTTCTATTTTTAAGTATAGTTAAATTTTAATTATTTGTTATATTGAACATCTTGTTGGGTTAGTTCCTGAAAGCAGAGTTTGATAAATATTACCTAAATATATATGTAATCTAATTTTTTAAAAAAGAATATATTAAATTATTACTTTGATTTAAAAAATTCAAACATCAATTTTGTAAACTGGGTGAATTTTGTTACCAATTCAATTTAAATCATTTTCATAATATTATTTAAAGTAGTTTTTTCCCCCAATAATTGCATGATACAGCATTTATAATTTCAAGATACAGTTGACTCTCGATAATTCAAAGTTAAAGGGACCAATAAAAAACTTCGAATTATCAAGAGTAGGAAAAATTTCCAAAATATACCAAGAGAAATTTTTTCTAACACATTTAAATTTGAAACTATGCAATAAAGTAAAAATTGTACATATGTATAAAATTATTTTAAAGTATTTTTAAAAAGTACAATTATACAGAATAAATAATTTACAGAAGTTAAAGTCCTGTTTTTAAAGAATGCATTCATACACAATCCTACGCATTTCTTCTTCACAATAGTGGACCATCCTTTCTGAACATGTGTAGCAAGGTCACATGTTAAACGAAAGATGTGGATGGCTGACAATAGGTGCAGTTGGTCTATTGTCCACTTAAATGAATGAAAACAATAAAATTGTCTTTTCGCCTGAGGAACCGGAGAACACAAAGAAGGGGTAGCAGACAGTTGGTCATCAAAGGGAGTAAGTTGCAGGGGAGACACACAGAGACAACGTAAAACTCGTAAGCTCCAGCCTGCTTATTACAGGACTGCACATGATAGTGAGTGTTCAAATCGTTGAGAGTTTTATAAAATAACTTCGAATTATAGTGTATTGCAGTCTGGACAGTCACAGATTTTACTTCAAAATATTGAGTGTACCAAAATGCATTGTTTTAGTTCGAAATATCTAGTTTTTCTAGGGACTGAGCATATACTTCGAATTATCGAAGGTTTGAATTATTGAGAGTCGACTGTATTTAAGTTTGTTTCATTAAAAAATATGTATCTTAAATGATAATTCTTTAAAAAAAATGTAAGATTTACATATATTGAGCAAAATATATTTAATTCTGTTTATAACCAAATTGGTCTTTTACAGGTGCACATGCTATATTTAAATCCTGATCGAACTTTGCATGACTGCAGTGATATTGAAAATGGAGATCTGCAGGACTCTGAAGTTATACAAGATTATAAAAAACTGTCAAGAAAAGTATCTGTACCTGCTAGTGGCAAGCCAAGAACCAAACCCTCCTCCCAAACCCCAGCTAAACCCCGTCAGTTTTTGTTCACAAAGTCAGATTCTTGTTCATCATTATCCTCTCTGTCAGATGAAGAAGAGAGTGATTTTAAAGTTATTGTAACAGCAATGAATGGAGGTAAGTTGCGAGAACTTTCCTTTAATATTATGAAAGGATAATGAAATGCTTTCACCAGTGATCAATAAATACTAACTGAAAACTTTAGGAAGTACATTTAACACATCCTGTCTAAGCTATTTGTCTTTATTTGGTAATGATTTTTCAAAGTTCTCATTTTCCATTTTGATAAATGAGTATACATTCTTGAAAATTAGCATTTATTTTAATTTTACCCATTTAAAATAATTAAGTTATGATTATTTAAAGTTCTATTGTAAAGGAAAATTATTGAACATGGTATAAATTAAGATAACTTGAATTACATTTCATTAGGACATTATCTCTTCTGAATTTTTTTATATAGTCATAGGATTTAATTCAAGACTTAAGTGAATCTTATTTGAAAAAAAAAAGCTAAAAGTATTTTCATTTAAAAATTTTCTTTAACATTTATTAAATGGTTTAGATAGTTGCTGCAATAAGTTTATTTGTGTATTTAAAGAATATTTTCAATATAAAATTGGTTTTCAAACAATCCTAATAAAGAAAAAAAAATTTCCTTTTCAACTCAGAAAATTATTTGATCATATTATTAAATTTTTGTATTGCAGAAAACAGCATGGTGGGTCTTGTTGCAGCTCATGGAAAATTGACTGTACTATCAATTGTCCAAAGAGTGCATTCTCCAAACCACAGTCCTTTGTCTTCTAGAAATGCTTCTGTAGAGAAAATTAGTACATATTCAGTTGTTCCACCCATGAGTTCTGCAAGATGTGCTGTAGGAACTGCTGAACTGGAAGGAAAACTTCTCGTTTGTGGTAGGGATACTTTTTAGTTTATTTACAGTTACCGTAAAATCTGGCGTATGATGCTTATCAGTGTAGAACAGGCATTTATACTTTCAAGCTATATTTTAAAATATTTTGGTATATTCGCCATATAACATGTACCCCCACCCTTTTTTTATGAAGGAACCTGAAATGTGCAAGGCTCTTATGTTTTTCAGTAATTTATTTGAGGTATTATCCTAGACTTTTGAAACATATATAGTATACTTCTAGAATAACCCTTTAAGTTTATAAGGTATGCCCCATTTCTTTTAAACAGTACTCCGATCTATATAAAGAAATCTAATTTTTAGTTTATACTAGTCTCTTTTCTTTTTTTCAATATTCTTTTTAATCTTTGAAGCTATCATTTTTATACACTTCGTATAATTTGTACTTGTAAATTTCGATCATATTTTTTATGTTCTAAGTGCACGTTATACGCTGGATTTTACACCATTTTGTTTCTGTGTAAAAAATCAAGTGTGAAATTGTTCTAAATGTGAAAAGTTAATTTATAATTTACTTATTTATAATTTATTGAATAATTTTTTTTAAAAATATGAATAATTTAGATTCTATGTAGATATGTTGAATTCAGAATTGTTTCAAATCACATTTTAATCTTAAATATTTTTATTTAGTTTTAATAATATTGCAAGGGAGATTTTTGGAGAATTGGAGATTTTTTTTTAACAAGCTGTTTGGAGTGTTTAAACATTTTGTTCAAATAATATTGAAAATTTTTTGATGTTTGTCTTTAGATAAAACTTTTAAAAACTGGTAAAAATTTATACACCATATGTTTTAAAATTTTGAATAAGTACGAGTTTTATTTTTCTTTATAACAAAATATACTCTTCTATTATATTTTATTAAACTGAGAATTCAAACAATGCTTTAAAAAAAGGAAAAAAATCATATAGTAAGATTTTTCTTATTTTTAGGTGGCTATGACAGAGGAGAGTGTCTGAAGACTGTGGAATCGTATGACTTTTCCACTAATAAATGGACAACCATGCAGCCAATGAAAGTTCCTCGTGGAAGGTTCAATGCGGCTGTAGTGAACAATAAAGTGTATGCTGTTGGTGGCTGTGATGGACAGAAAGATCTTGGAACCGCAGAGTATTGGGATCCTGAGACTAATTCATGGAAACAATTGCCTGGTCTACCTGCTGTACGATCTCATGCAGGTGGGTATTTTATTTATCAGTTCACTTTTGCTTCATGTGTTTATGTTGATTGTTTTGTTAGTATTGAAGAATGCATGGGGAGAATTGTCTTAACAATCTGTAAGTAATTGCTGTTTCCCATGTTTTATTGTCTGTGAATTAAAGACTTTTTGTATTAATTATTTCCCCTTTTTATGAGTGTGATGTTTCATAAGTTTTAACAATTAAAAAGTTTGTTTACTATAGTTAATAATTTTTTTTCTAAAAAAAATTGCAAACTTCTCAAAGCTGAAATTCAACTAAGCAATGAGATTTGGTCTTGATTTTTTTCATAGAGTGGATTAAAAAAATTAGTCGAACTTTTGATTTGTAATCAAGTGTTACAATTTTTAAAGTGAATGATTTTTTTTCTTTTTTGGCTTAATAGCCAATTTTGCATGTTTAATTGAATTATTTCAGCATTTTTAGTTGAATTTCAGTAGTTTATTAAAACTTTTCTGTTAACAAATTAGTTCCCATTTTAATTCCTGCTTATCTAATTAAAATTAATAAAAACTTATCATGCATGCATTTAAGTAAAATATTTTACTATAATGAAACTTCTGGACCAAGTTCATGTATTTTACTTTTAACATTTTAAATATCTTGGATACACTGAAAGTGTAAACATCCAAGAGTTGAATGGAATGCCATTTTTTGTTTTTATTTGACTTTGCTCTTTTTTTCTTATTCTGTTTATCGTTATAAAGGTATAAACTTACTTGAATAGGAAATTCGACTTCATTTATTGGTTTTATTGATATTTGAAGTTATAAATTGTGGATTTTGGATAAAATGTATAATGTAAGCAGAAAGTTATTAGCCCATGGCTGTTTGTTCAAATCTAAATTATTAGCTAATGGATGTTTAGTATTGGATATTTCAATCCTGTCCTTCATTTGTCTTTTATGACTTGTATTAAGATTTTAGTGATTGATTTATTCATTTAAGCTTGTCAATAAATTTGTGTAAGTATTTTCATTTATTCTTTTTAAATCTTTTTCCCCCTCTTTTGTTATAAAATTATACATGAAATAATTAGCATTCTAGTATTTATTTGAAAATCAAATATACTATGAAATTTCTTTCATTGGGGTAAAATTTATTTGAATATTTTGAGTAGCTTTAAAAAACAAAATTATTCCTTTTGGAATTATTTTCAGTACTTTAGCCATTGGCACTTTTAATATTTTGTCATTTGTAATATCTACTTTTTCTACATTTTAGATGAATAAATTTCTGCTATATGGTTGTGAAGTAATTTATTATGTATTTGTTATGGTTTGACCATTTCTGTATCATAAAAGTTATAAGCAATTATGTTTTACTTATATGGGGAAAATGGACTTATGTAAAATATTGTTTAAAGTAAAATGTTTGATTAATTTTCTTGTGAGAAATCTAATTCTAATTTTTAGTATTAAAAAACATTGCTTAAATTTGAGTATACATTTTGATATTTGTTTATATTTATTTACTGAAGGGCTGCTGGTTTTTAAGCAAATTTAATATTTTATGCTCAAATATATAAAACATACTATTTTTATAAAATTGATTTGCATTTCATAGATGTGGCTAAAATATATAAGCTTAATTCACAACCTGTTGGTCTGTATCTGTGACTAATACACATTTTTTGAATAAAGGGACATTTATGCAATCAGTGAGTTTAACTATATATTGACTTAAACACATTCTTGGGTTTGGATTTTTTAATCTTTATTGCTATATTTCTTCTCTAATCGACATAATTTTTTGAAAAGTTGGTCTCGTATTCGTGCATTTTGTATATATTGAATTATTGGGCTTGAGGATATACTATTTAAATTGCTTTAGCAATTGAGTTATTGAATTTTCTTTTTTATTGGATCTCAATCATTCGTTTGTGGGAGAAAAAATTATATACATTAACAATATTTTTCATTTTTGTCTTTTACAAGAAACTGAAATTGTTGAAAATACAATGTTTTTTTCCCTCATTTATTTTTGTGTTATTTCAATTACAAGATGGGTTGTTGAACTTGGTCTTGAAATTGCTTGTTCTGTTTTTGGTTTTGTAAAAACCTGACGCTGTATTTGAAACAGTATGTACACAAGTATTTCTTGATTATTAGTTACCAAGGATTTTGAAAGTTGGTTTGTTTTCTTCAATTCTTTTTTCTGTTTCTTCAACTGTTTTAAGATTTATTTTTTTCCCCTTCAAAAAATGAATTAGATTTAGATTTACTTATTGTCTTTAATAAAATAATTAATATTGAAAAGAAAATAATTATACATCACAGGGAGGCTACTGATTTAGTTTTTTACTATTCATTTCTTGGCTAAAGTTTAAATTTGTCAATGCCACTTAGAAAATATCAAGGTGTTAAACTGTTTGATTCCCTAGTTTTTTTAACTACCATTCTGCTTTCTATGTGTGATTTCAAGTTTCTTGTATTTTAAAGTATTGATTGTATGCTTGTGTGTTTTGAATTTATTTTAATGAGTTTGAAAGGAGAATATTTTGATTTTCTTATATTTCTCTTATAAGCTTAATAATTTAATTTTTAGAAACAAATTTTAAAAGGACTTTTAATTAAAGAGTTGCTTTATTTTTCTGTCCTTATATTTTTATGATTGTGTTTTTAAATAAATGACTCGTTTGGGAAAAAAAAAATCTGAAAGATTAATGGTTACAGCATGCATTTTATACTTTTAGATGCTTCTCCAAATCTTAATATTTTTAAAAAGCTTTATTAATTTGTATTTCACAATTCTTTTAACTTTGCTACATTTTGATAAATTTTGGATTGTATTTTAAATGTGAATTTTATATCTTATTTTATTTTTGATAACTACAGAAAGTTAAAACGAGTGCCTATTTCTTCAGCTTTCACATGAAGAATTAATTTGTTGTATCAAATTTATTCATCTGTTGAAAAGACAATTATCAAGCAATTATGATGCAAGCTTTAATAAAGTAGAATCTGATTATAAGATGACTTGGTTAAGAGAAACATTTGAAAGATTGGGATTTGTTGATTTTGATGCTAATAATTTTTCTTGAAGCATGAATTTTTACACATAAGCAATTTCTTTTTAATGTTTTAAAACAAAAGACATTTAATATAGGAAGAAGTTGAAGCTAAGTTGAATTAAATCACTGCAATGAAGTCTGAAGTTTTCTAAGATTGTGATAAAAATTTATGTGCAGTTTGAAGATAATTTTCATGCATTTTCTTTGATACCATTGTCTATTCATAACAAGAATGGAGAAAAAAATCTTAAATATCTTTTTAAAATGCTCGAAAGCACTACTCTTAAAGGGTAAGAAATGGATTTGATGCTTATTGAAGAACATGAGTATTTTATATTTTTTTGTTTCGTAATGTCTTTTAAAAATACTTGAAAGCACTACTCTTAAAGGGTAAGAATGGATTTGATGCTTATTGAAGAACATGAGTATTTATATTTAAATGGTTTGGATATTTGTGATTCTTTATGCATTGTTATTAATGGTTTAAGATTATTAAAAAGAAATAAAAATATTTGAAGGCTGTACTCTATAAAAGAAGATTGAAGAATATATTTGGAATAAGATTAAAGAATTTGTGGTATTTATCAAAGAATATGCTGTATCCTTATATTAAATGATTTCAGAAAATTATTATATTCACACTACTGAAGAACACTATTGATTTAAATATAGGATTGTATGCTGAAAATACTAACATTGCAAAAAGTACTGTTTTTTCATCTTGGAAGAAGCCTGTTATGAATAACTGCATGGAAGTGAACACTTTGTTTTACTAAGTTTTATAATTTGCTTTCGTTATCTCAGATGTTCACTAGATGTATAAAAGAAATGAATGTGAATTCCTGAGATTTGAGAATCAATATTAGTAGCAAAATTTGATTTATATTTTAATATGTAACTACTTAGTTGTGGGAATGGATCTTCATTTTTATAAATTAGTTAGTTACTGTTTTGAACATTTTGAAGCAAAGATATAAATGCAGTCCAATTTCTTTTGACATTTTGAAGTCCTTTTCATACAATATATAATGAATGAATAAATATTTTTATACATGGGTTATGTAGCTGAAGAATTATTTAATGAGATAAATGAAGTTAATCTGTTAGAAAAGTAAATCGTTCAAGTTTTCTCAAGATTGACTGTAGAAACGGAACTGAAGCAGAGAAGAAAAGGAAAGTTACATATGTTTTGCCATTTTTTAAAAAAAATCTATATTTAACTGAATTTATCTATTCCTTCTAACTACTTTTTTAAAATATGAAAATATATGCTGGAAACTAGAATTCCTGGATTTGTATTGCTATATTCTGAGACTTGAAATTTTGTAGGGGGAAAAATAATGAATATTCTACTGTGTGCAAGATTCTTCTATCAATGGATTTAATGCAATTAATAGTAATATATCTTAAAGCTCTTTTGAAAGGGTGTTTCTATTCATGAAAATTGATCATTATTTTTGGCAAATTCAGTGCATGATCAGTTTTTATTATTTTTGTTATAAATCTAAAACATGGCTTATGCATCTGAACTTTTAACAAGAAAATAAAGATTGCTTTCATACTTTTAACTTTCTGCCATATTTAATAAATGGCTTATTTAACTAGCTTTCTCTCGAAAATAAAAGCTTTTTTCCAATTTTCGGTGTATGAATTGAAATTGTGTGTGACCAACAAAAATATAATCTTGATGTACAGATTGAATCGTTAAGGAGTGACTTCAGTGACTCATGTCTGATATACTTTGTATGTTTATTTTGCGTTAAAGGCCAGTATAAAGATTACTTATCTAGGGGATGTTAAATACTTTTTATATCTTCTAAAATTGTATTTTAAATTCTTATAATTTTTAAGCTTTTTTAATCATCCTGTCAGTGTTCAAGAGGTATTGCATATTGATATATATATAACATTAGACAGGTGCAGTATGTTTGGAATTTGTGTTAAGTCATTCTATGGTTAAACTGATTGAAAAATAAACTTTATAAACAGGAATCGATACATTCATAGATTTTTTTTTTAACTGAAGCTAATGTATTTTTCACAGATATAAAGCAACCGGTGGGGTCATAGGGATAAGCGGAATTTATTGTCTTCTAGCTAGACTGCTGATTTAGCTACATCTCAGTGTGATGATAGGAGGACAAGAGCAGTTGAAAAACTTAATTCTACCTTTCTCATGTAATTTCAGGTTGTATATTCATCACAGTCATCCTACATAGGTGAAGCAAGAAAATTGATGCAAGGAAGAATTGCTGTGACATGACCACTATTTCACTATTCTTAGTGATTAGATTTCAGCTCATCATATCACAACAAGAAGATGTGTTTGTTTTAGCTTGGCAGTGTGTACCACAATGGCAGTTCTGTGTAAGGATATTTACGATGAAAATTAACTTGGAGAAGTAACTGAGACAGCCACATCTGTATCTCCCCACCACTTTATGTGCTTATATTGTACAAGAACACTGATTTTTTTTCCCAGCTGCAATTTCTTTGTATTTTTTTTCTTTACTAATTGGAATTTTCATGGTTTCAAAATTTGCATGTTTTTTAAAAGTTATTTAAATTGATTCCATTTTTTTTTTTTTGGCTTTTAAAAGTATTATTACTTAATTTTTTTTAAATGAATGTTTTTGTATATGTTTATGGTAATGGTCAAGTTGGTGTGATTTGATTTTAAAAGGCTGTTTTGGTGAATGTGCAAGTGTTCCTTTTTGGGTTTCTGTCGGATTTTGGAGAAGAGGCATTTTTAAAAAAATCGTTGATTTGCAACAAAACCTGATTAAAGACATCTGTTGCTTGGGAAAATAGCTTGAGTTTTTTTTCATTGAGCTATTTTATCTATTTGTGTTGTCATTTGATTGAATCACTTGTGGTTTTTTTGTGGAACAATGTATTTTGCTGCATCTAAGGATTTTTTGTTGATAACCTCAATCCTTTAATCATTGATGTATTTTACAACTTACAGTTGTATCTGTTTGCGAGTATTATTATAGTGTTAAAATTTCATGTACTCTTGTGAACTGTTTTTCAGTGTAGAGTGCTGTAGAAGAGTGTTTAACTTTTTTCACATCCAACTAAACAGCCTAAAAAAATTCCCTTTTTTACTATCTTTTTATTTTTGTTTTGATTAGGTATGTTTTCAATTTCAAAAAGGAAGTCTTAAGCAGCTGCAGCCCTTGACTTCAGCCTTATTTTTTACGTTCACAAAAACATTTATAAATTTTTATTTGCATTACTTTCATCTTGTAATGGTCCATTATGAATGTCTTTTGCACTTTAAATTGATTGCATTCATTCTTAATACAGGTGTTTGCAGCATGGACAAGAAATTGTTTGTTGTAGGTGGTTGGAACGGTCAGCGTGGTTTGAAGCGCTGCGATATCTTTGACACAGAAAATAACTCTTGGTCTAGCATGGCTCCACTGTCTATAGGTAATAATTTTTAAAATTAGTTTTTACAAATTTCTTATTTAGATTAGATGTAGCTTAAATATTTTGTTAGATAGTCTAAATAAAAAGGCTATGGAAGTTAAATTACGATACTGTTTTAATTAGGAAAGTACTGGCATTTAATTGCTGAATGTTCCTACAATCACAGACGTAAAATATAACTGCACCCATTCATTCATTTCTAGTGGCAGTATAGCAAAATGAAAAATGTTAATTTTTAAATTCTCTTTTCAAAAGAGTCTGCTCTTACTAGATTTGTCCTTGGAGTATAAAACAGTATCAATATTTTAATTATGCTATCAAGTTAAATGTTATACAAGATCAAGCTAAGATTTAGTATATATCATGTTCAAAATATTAATCAATTTATTTTGGAATTAGTAATAAGCCAGCTGTAAAATATGAGACTTATTTATAGAAAACTAATAGCTTATGTAATAAAAATTTCTCATTTGTGTAACAATATATTCAGCTACGAGAAAAATATTAATAAAAAAGTACATGTATGTAATTTTTTCAATATGTAATATTGCTCAATTATTTATTACATGTAAATATACTTTATTCCTAGGTCGTTACCAAGCTGGTGTTGGAGCAATGAATGGATATGTGTATGCCGTTGGTGGCTGCGATTCTTGGAATTGCTTGAACTCGGTGGAAAGGTATGATCCAATGGCAGATGTCTGGTCTACTGTTGCACCTCTTAATACAGCTCGACGAGGATGTGGAGTTGCTGTGTATGAAGGTAAATTAAACATTCTCTGAAGTTTTTCTGCTGTTTTTGGTATATTAATATATGAAAATTCCTTCTAAAGAGCGCATTTTTTCCTTATTTAAAAAAAAAATTATTTAAATGTATAGTGTAGTTTCAGAAATAATAAATGTTTCCGAGCATATTATCTAAGACAAATTAATAATACTAAAATAACTCTGTATGCATAATTGTTTTACCTGCTGTAAATCATCATGGAATGCTTAGGTTTTAATTAAAAAGTCTTTAGTCTGAAATAAAAAGGCTTTCCCAAAACTTTGTAAAAGAGTTTGGTTTTATTGAAGGTTTGAAAATAAACTTGAGTTATTTACTAGGAAAAATGTTTATTATATTGAAAGATTTCTACAGTGACACTGTATTTTGAAACTAGTTTTTTTAAAAAAAAAAAGTATTTGCAAAAAGAAAGTCATGCTAAAAACTTATTTTTTTTCTTAGGAAAATTATATGCTGTTGGTGGACATGATGGTATTCATTCTCTGTGCACTGTAGAGATCTATAATCCTGAAACAGATTCCTGGAGTGCAGGACCTTCCTTGACTACCTGTAGAGCGAATGTTGGTGTGAGTGTTGTTGGAAATCGCCTGTTTGCTGTTGGTGGATTCACTGGAAAGACTTTCCTTAACACAGTTGAATATCTTGACAAAGAAAATAATGAATGGACTTCTTTTGTGCCCAAAGATCAGGGCAGTAGCAATTCTGCCATTAAGAATGGTACTTCAGACTGTGATTCCAGTAGCAATGATATGAATGGTACCCCTGCTACTGATAAGAATGGCACGTTGAACTGTGAATTGAGTAGTAATGGTGTCAATGGGGAGTTGCATGAGGAGCAGGCGGTTCATTAATGAAAATGGACTCTTGGCATGCACTTAACCATAACATGAACGTTCCATGCTGTTACAATCTCTTTACTCAAGAAATTTGTTTTTGTCAGTACATACGTTTCTCGTCCCCTCATTTTTACGTTTCCAATTATTTCAAGTGATGTATCATTTTTCAAATCTGTAATTTTCATTCTAATGCTCTTTAAATGTAGGGCCCCTTTCCCCATATATAAAGTTCAGAAAATGTTGTGTAATAATAGGTCATTCCATGATATATAGCAGTTAGCTACTGCAGTTGTATTACTTTTCGATTCCATTTCTTACTGGTTGTAAGTACAATTTTTTTTTTGTGGACGTATAATTTTTTTTTTTTGCTCTATAATCCTGTTTCCAAAATATTTTGCTTGTATAAAATGTTTTTGAGAAAAAAATTAAAATATTAACATTTTGGAGGACCTCCTTTTCAAAATTTGGTAATTAAAAAGGTTTACACCTGGAAGATGATTTGTACAACTTTTTATTGAAAGAGGAATGTGAGGTTTAATCTCCTTTTTCACTTCTTAAAAGCTTTAAAAGAAATATAAAGAGGACCTCTCACTATGTTTTTATATATTCTTTGATACAGTCAAACATTTGCTTGACTTATTTTATAATCTGATTTGTTGCACTGTAAGAAATTTGATCCACTTGTATGCAAATCTCAAAATCGGAAATGTTTTTACCATGCCACTTGAATAAATTTCATTTAATAAAGTGCGTTTCAGATTTGAGTCTGGAGCTATTTTTTATTGCTTGATTTTTTTTCTTTACTGTATTCTAATCACATATACAATACAATTATTTAAAAAATTATTCGGAATGAGACATTACTATAAATTAGAAAAAGTTTTATTTTCAATGTGTTTTTAACTATCTTAAGCTATATTTTGAATTATTAGTTTCTGCTAAAAATTTATACATGCTGATGCAGTTGTAGAACATACATTTAAAAGACGAAGGGAGAGCACAAATATTTAGGGAGGGGGGATAGTATAAATTAAAATATTAAAGGAATGAAATGCATAAAGAAAAATAAAATACTAATATATTTATGGATAGTAAAAAAATTAGAGTTGACACATGTAAGAGTACTGTAGGTGTATAAAGGAAATTTCAAAATACATTAATATTACTTTTTTAACAAATGTGTTCATATGAACCATTTCCAGCTTGAATTGGAACTAATGCATTTTCATTGTTATAGAAACATTTCCATGTCTTAGCAGTAGCAACAATTGCACTATAGAAATATACAAATAAGCTTTAGTTTTTGATATCCTTGTTGAGTAAAATGAAGAATTAAAAATAATGAATACAACATTAAAAACTACGAACATGTACAAATATCCTCTTGCATCACAGTTGAGAGTCAATATATTAATATATATTTTGTCTTAAAGTTGTAATTAATGCAGATCCATAAATTTCCACAATAACACCTAAATTATCTCTAAATAGAATTAGCCACAATGAACGGCATAATTTTAAACCATGGTCAAGCATAGATGGCACTTATATGCCAAAGCCCCAATCTCTTGACTTTCATACTATGTCAATCAATAAAAGAAAAAAATTTCTGGTAACAAAATCAAACTGTTCTAAAATTTTATTACTTTTTTTACATGATTTTATGTTTAGTAAGCATTTATGTAATCTGAATAAATCTTGAGATTGCTTATACTTTTTCAAAGACCATAAAATTCTGATTAAAGTAAATGAACTCTGTATAAATTAAGAATTGCATAACTTTTAATTCCAGTAAGACAATTAACAATCGTTTACTAAAATGTTCATTCTTTTTTAATTACTCATGTAGCTTTGAAAAATTGTATTATTGCAGAGAGCAAATTTGAAACAAGTATGAAGTGTAAGAGAAATTTTAAAATTAACTTTATTAACACATGCTGATTAAGATGTTCGTTACCTAATTTTACTTTGAAAAGGCTTTACTCATACTTACACTATTTTCGGTTTAATTCATCTGAATGGTATCTGTTGCATTCTGAACTGAGCAGTGAATAATTTCATATAAGAAAATGAATATGATGCATGTTCAACTGGAGAATTTAGTCTTGCCCTTCTACATGGTGGGTTTTCAATTGCATTAGTGCTCGAATTTGTGGCATGTCATGACCCACTCATACGTATGTAATGTGAGCAAGGTTCATAGCCCAAGAGTCAATTTCGGCTAAGATCCACCAAACATAATGTGATACGTTTTGGAAAAATATTTATATATGTATTAAATAATATGGGTGGGGGGGGGACTAAGAGATTTTTGAACTCCTGCTTTGATATATCTAGCAGAGGAAAGGATTTCACATTTTTTAATACTAAATTTTCTGTTTTATGAGAAAGTCTTTGGTAGATACAAATCGGAGTACTCGGGGGATGTCCGATTCGATTAATTTATAAATCGTATCCTGAAGTCACTCTTGAAGGCTTTCTGAATATATATATATAAAAATAGCAGTGGTGTACTTCATCTTTCTCCCAGAAGTAATATATTAGCAATTGATGTGGAATGCTAAAATCAAATTGTTTTGAGATGAGAATTCAGTGTAGTTTATACAGTTGACTTAGTAATTTCGCTTAAAGTTGTGGGTGAAAGGAAATTGGTCGATTGTTATTGGCTATAAAGACATTTTTTTCCTGGTCTAGAGATAGAGAATACAGTATAAAATATTTTTCACTTAAATGGAAAATATTTAAGCCATACTATCACTTAAGAACTATTTAAAAAAATGTGTAAATGGTCGATTTTTAACTATTTTATTAGTGATACCATCTTTTCTAAAAGCTTTTTAAATATTGAGTCTTCAAATATAATCAAAATTTTTAGAGGGAATTGTTTATTTACATAGCGCTTTTCAAAGCAACATGAGGGCTATTTATTGGTGAAGGACCTCATAATATTGAGCAAGCACTCCGCTCCTAATTTCAGCAGCATGCCATGAAAATATCGAGATTTAATGAGCATTAGTCCCTCTGTACGGCAAGATTTCAGTGGGACCAGAATTCGAACTCATGCCTCAACAATAGCCACAAATCCTCAACTTGGACCACTACAAGCTCAATGGGAGCAGAGGTAGAAAAATAGTTAAACCTAACCTTGATCATGAAATTTCATATTTCTCTTCCTGCAGATGGATACATCAATAATGTAAGAAATTATAGGTATTTAGATCAGCTGTATCTTGAATGAATTTATTAATTTCAAATATGCAAGTAATTTTGACTTCGGTTCTATAAAATTCAGTTTTAAGGACAGGCTTAGGGAAATTTTGGTATTGCTTTTTGAGCCTATTCCTGGTTTTAATGAGATATTTGGGGAAGGGAAATGAAATATAGTTTTCGTTACTGGCACTTCTACCAACTACAGGGGCAGTTTCTAGTCTGGTGAGCAGCCCCTCGCTTAAGATATCAAGCAATTAGTTCCCATTTGAGTGTGAGAAGGGATTAGTCAAAACCTTGGGTGGGGTTATTTTGGTATGCTTCTATATGTACAGTCATAGAGCACGCATCCTAGTCTCTCATTTCAAACAATTTTATGGAGACATTTCTTGCTACATCAATAGGCATTGATTGGAAGAGTTGCATCAAAGCGAAATCTCCCATTCTTTTTATAACAAGTGTAATTAGCAGTGTAACACCACACCTTTTCATTTCAAAGACTAGAGTACAGTGCCCTGTACTGGTAACATTTTGGATTACTTTACACATGTTCAGGTCAAATTGAAGGTCACTTTGACCAGTGATTCTTTACAATCTTTTTAAAATAGGACTTTGGCTGTCACCTTGTATATTATATACTTAATAATATGTACTGTGGATTGAATGTGTAGAGAGAGACTAATTCATAAAACAGACTTAAGTATAAATAGTTTATTTCATAACTACATGCAAAATTTTACAGACTTCCTCAAAATGGTCCCAATATTTCTTACAGTACATTGCACAATTGTAATTAATATAAATGCAAAAATTATACAACATTATTCATTTGTACAAACAGCCAAGTACTTCTGTGCTCAGAAATTATCAATAAATGAAAAGAACTTTTAAGTTCAATCATTTGCTTCAAGCTTTAATATAACTAGATCAATTTCCACATATAATAAAAGAAAAAACTTGACCTACAACAACAGCATAAAGTACTTACACATAACAGTATTCAATAATTTATATATAATACAATATTAAACTTTTTTCTAATATATACACAAGGGAATCTTAGAGTTAAAACAAAAATGCAATATTGAAATATACAACTTTAAACATATTTTTTATTCTACTAATAATTTTATTATGCATGTATAAACTTCATACTGATTTAAATGGATTTGTGTGTTTAAATTAAAATATAAATACTATTATTATATGAATCACATGGATAGTATATTTAACTTACAGTAATTTTTGGAATCACCTATGCATATAAAGTTCTTCTAAAAGCCATCAATATATTTTTATGATGAAAATCTTCAGCGTTTTTTTTTTCTTTTTGTGAAATTCATATATTTTAATATTCTGAACAAAGGTAGCACCTGACTATTGAAATATTCTTTTGAGCAATAGAAAGTTTTTGAATATAAAAAATTTAGCAAGTCATATGTAAGCTTAAACATAAATGAGAAATAAGTTTCAAATAGGATAAAAATATGCGTATGTTTTGAGCTTAACATTTAAAATCTTGTTAATTTTAATTTAAAGGTAAAATACAAAATATATGAATGCTTTTAATTGTTTGAACAAATTTATTTCTAAATAGGACATAAAATGTTTCACAATAGCAGAAATTAAGCTATGCATTCTAACATGTTTTATAACTTCTTATAACAATAAAAGTCTATTTTCTGTTTCCAGATCAAATTAAACAAATTCTTTATTTTTAATGAAATTCAAACAAAATTACAAAATTAAATGTCATTTTACTTTTATTAAAAAAAAAAATGGAGCTATATATACATTCTATTTGATTTTAAGTACAATTTACAGATTCCTTTTGTAATAAACATTTCATTAAAAAAATTCATGGAAGAGTATACAATTTTGTTTTAAAAGATAAAAGTAGTTTTGGTCACCTGGAAGTTACTCGATAAAAAAAATTAAAACTATGGCTACCTATTAAAAATTCATCAAATTAGTTGTATTAAAAATTTCCCTAAATTTTATTATTGTATGTGGGGACTTAAACATTAAAGGATTTGATAAGATTACTAAAAAATTATTTCATCGGAGAGTTTTATATTTTATTTTAAGTTCAGATTAATTCAATAATTTACAGAAGCTTATGAATTGGGGAAGTAACTTTAATTGAAATTATTCTAACATAATGTAAAACCTCACAAAGCAGATACCTTGTATGATTTATATATTACTAACAAAAAAATTTGCATATATTTTTTACCTTTCCAGATTTAATTCTATTTTTATTTCTAAATAAATCTGAGAGAAATTCCTTTTTTGATGTTAGGAATGAAATAATTATTAGTAATAATAAATATTTCAAAACAAGTATCTTTACCATCTAAGAAGTATTCATATAATTTTTTTCTTTTATCATTTCAGTACTTATTTTTTAGTCTGAATAACCTAGCATTTTTTTCCCTGTTTTTATACAAATATTAAGAAATTGTATTCAGGACCATATTACATATAGACTGAACTATGATAAAGTTTACAGACCCATCAAATTTATTTTTGTCCAGTAATTTCTGGCATGATTTAATTGCAAAGTGTTCTAAGGATCTTTAAATATTTGAAACTGGAGAAATGATTAATAAGACCTAAAACCCTATTTATAAGCAAAATTTTACTAAAATTTTTTACCAATTTTTAAAATTAAAAACTAAAATCATGAAAAGATACAGAACAGGGAAATCTGCATAATGAATTAAACAATGATTTTGAAAACTAATATTTTTCTTTCTCTTGATGGTTGTGTTTGCTGTTATTCACAGTGATTCTGAAAATAGTGCTATGAGTATTACTGTTACAAATAGTTAAATTTCTAAAAATACACAAGTTTTAAGGCGTTTTTAAGACCTAAAAATACCTATAATCAGTTAGTAAAATATCACAGAGACCAGCACCAAATAAAATATTAAATCAATTTTTAATATGGAAATTCTTGAAGAAAGACAGAATAACATTAGAAGTAATAGTTATATACATAGCTAACTGAATAAATATAACTACAACTTTGCAATATATATGTATATACAATTGAAAGACAAACACATTGTACAATAAAAATTGAGAAGTGCAATATTTATGACATCATGAATTTCATCGATTCATGTTTGAGCTATGAGAGGGGAAATGCAATATTTGTGTTATTTACATTATAAAGTATGTAGGAAGGGCTGGGTGAAATAATATTTTTGAAATGTTATATGTTGTTAGGGTTTATTAAAAGGATTGATAAATTTATATTACATGACTTATATTTTACATAAAAAAATTACGTGAGTGATTAAATATTGAAAAAGTATCATAATTCCCAAAATTAACTAATGATTTTCTATTAAAAATTTAAAAAAATTTCCATAAGAAATGCAATAAAAACATTTTATCATTAATTATTTAGATGGTAACATGTTATGTGGTCTCTATAAAGTTCATATAAAATTCAATATTCGTTTTTACACTTGTAATTTTAATGAGGAATTATTGGTAATTGAGATAACTATATCATAGTTTTTATAAGCTCTTCACTAGCATCTTTATTTTTAATTGGGTATGTCATTATACACATAATTTTAAAAGGTATAAATTAAATGATTACTAAAAAATAAAACAATATATTAAGTATAATATACAGACCATATTTAACACGTCATCTTATGCATACATTTGAATGTACTTACAAAAGTTATGCCTAATATGATAATTTTAACTTAAAAAAAAATCTACATCAAAAATTAGTGAACACTAATGATAATGTAATGAAATATTTACAATTAAATTTTGGAAAACATGAAGATAATGAGTTAAAGATCTTGCAAAATAGAAAAATGTATACTGCACAAAAAGACAAATTTCTTGATTTTTTTAATTATAAAAAATGTGATTAAACTGCATTAATATTTACATTAGCAAGTTTGTACCGTTGTCTTGCTTTTGACAAAATTTAATAAAATAGTAAGCAAATTTTAAAACTATTCAATAATTAAATATGCTTCATGGACAGAACAAGCAGCATTCTTTTTGGATTTTAAAATTAATGCCTTGTGACATGGCAATGCTCTAATAACTGTTTAAAAATATCCATACCATTTCATGCACAAGTTTCATTTCTTACTAAATACCACGTCTTTTTTGGATATAGAATGAACTGCTGTATATAATAAAATAATGTAAATAAAAAAAAATAAACATTTAAAAAAGATAATTTAGTTTCACAAAACCATTCAAGACTTTAAAAAAAAATAACATCATAAAACAATTTTCCCTGACAATTAGTAACTTTTGTGAAATAAAAATCTCACTTCTCACAAATAAATATATATATAAATCTTATGTAAAATATACAAAAATATTTTTTAAAAAGGTAAAATCAAAAATAAAAATTTCTGAATTTTGCATGCCAAGAACAAAACTTGTACTTTCAACCATCAGCATCAATATTTCCAAAGGAACCCACAGTGAATATATATAAATCATTTATAATCAGGAACTATCCAAATAATTGAAAATTTGCACTTTCGAATTCAATACTCAAAAACAAAAATCAAAGTTAGTTTAGTTTAGTAACTTTGTACCATTTAAAGTAAGTTCAAAATGTACAAGTAACTATCTTCAGTCAAGTGAAAATAAGAAATTATAATTGTAAAAAGGCAAGTCTATTTATAATGAATGATGAGATCTGAAATCAATGCTAATAAAAAAAAATTAAAATATAAATTTTGCAGTTTTACTTTCTGGATTTTCCAATCAGCATATAGTATATTTAAAAGGGTCTCTTTGTTATCATTCAATTGACTGCACCAGTGTTCATCAAATCATTTTCTCAAATTCAATACGTACAGATTAGGTTTATTCTTGGGAAAAGCTTTCCCTGTATTACTTTTTTTTTGTCCACATTAGCTGCACTTGTTACATTTGAAGCATAACTTCGAAAAAATAAATAAAAAAGTATAGACATAGTTTTTTTTATAAATAATCCCTTAGGGATATACTTTGGGGTACATCAGACCCTCTAAAATATACCACTATAATCAAAGTGTACACTGAACATAAAATCACAACATGGTAAACAGACAATAGCTTGAGAATCAGGTATATAGTAATAAACTAATTGCCATATTTATTTTAACAAATATTTCCAACTGAATATAAAATCACAACACGGTAAACAGAAGATAGTTTGAGAAAAATACTTGGTGATAAACTTATTGCATATATTTTAGCAAATATTTGCTTCAGCTGTATCAAAGTAATATTTTATATCCAGAAAAAAAAAAGACCAGTTTTCCATAAAAGATATAAAGTGTATAGTAACTAGGGATTAGTAGATATTCCCTTCTTGGTGTTAAATATTCAACATACATGGATTTTATAAACCTGAAACATCATACATATTTTTTTTTTGGTTTGCCTAGGGTTCCAATCACATTTCTTTGCATTGAAACAATTTACAATTACATCAATCTAAAAGTATGCAAAACAAGTTAGTCAAAATCCTTATAATATAAAGTGGAAAAATACCTTTAACAATTTCTAAATAAAAATTTAAATTTCAATGCATTCGATTACAGCAGAAATAATTCAAATTTAACACATTCAATATTTAATTAGTTCAAAGAATAAAAAAATACAGGAAAGAATCAGAATTGACTTGCAAAGAAGAAAATGTTTACACGATCCAGAAGAAAATACAATTATATGATTTACATAAAAATAAGATTATTCTACATTTAAAGTTTCTTTTTGGGGGGGGGGGTACTTATCAATTATAGGGACTATGGATTGGCGATTGCTTTGCCAACATGAATATTGGAGATATTATCCCTCTCTACAGTTTTTTCTGGGCTAAAATCTATTTGCTGTAGATACTTCAAAACAGAAGAAAGTTCAACAGTCCAACAGTAAATAAAGTATAGCCCCTATAAACAGAACCCTAAATTCTGAGAACCAATTCACACAAATATCAACAGTTATACTGACGATCCATGCTGATGCATCACCTGCAGCACTTATCTATTTCCAGCTTTATGGTGTGACTTGTTAAAACAAAAACACTAAAATTTATTTCTTCTGAAAAAAACATTTTATATCTTCATTTACTGGCTAATTTCAAATTTCCAATATTATAGAAAAATGATAGAATAATCTATGCATGGTATAACAGAAAGACAAAATTTGAAAATAGTGCTCCACGTGTATATTAGCAAGCCAGTATAAGCCAGAAATGGGTATGTTTTTGATGTATTGTTGAGTTGGGTTCCTGGCCCTTATAATCGACAAGTACCCTCTTTTTTTACTAATAATTCCAATAAAACAATTTAAGGTTCAATAAATTCAAACAAAGTATTTAATACACTATTAAACACATACAAGGTATTTTGTAAAGTGTACATAAGAAAGTTAGTTTTAAAGATCAATTATAAAGTAAAATATAATTGGCTTACTATTAGTAACTAAGGTAAAATATACATAAATTTTTTAGCATAAAATCAATATAGAAAACAAGAGAGTATTCAATGTGACACCACTTACAGTTTGGGTGAATAAACTCTGTTCATACTTAATTCCAATAGACAACATTTACATATATTAAAAGCATTTTAATAAAATGTGGCATACTTTTTCAATGAAATGCATACAAACACCTTAAATCCTGAAATTCTATTCAGAAATCATAGCAAATATATTAGATACAGGAATTCTGACTTACACTACACATCATATTTTGGAACATTAATGAACTGTATGTGTACCTGATACAGACAAGATAACCCAATTTATGGGGAAGTATACAATGTTTGATTAATATGTTTAGTTTATAATTAAGTAAAAAAAGAAATAATTGTATGAATAACTGACTGTATAATATTCAAATTATTTGCTTAGAATAACAGATGAAAGTTGCAATTACAGGGTGATAAACACACAGTACAGTAGAAACAAGATTAACTAATTCCTTTTGTAAACTTTTTACTACAGCAAAATGCCTCCAATAAAGAAAATTATACAAAGAGTTAATAAAGCAGTAAATTATAATTAATATTATAAATTTTACACAATACTTTCCTTGCTATCACTGGAGAATAATTAATATTCCATTTTTCCTTCTTATAAAAAAATTCAGGAAAGTGCTTTTACTTTATTTGGATTTTTTTTTATTTAACAATTTTGAATTTCATGCAAAATAAGTTATTTTTTCATTTTAATTAAAAATATTTGAACATAAAATTAAATTTTGTTTTGGGTAAATGATTGAATTAATTCAGAAATAAAACACTAATTACTTCTAAAATACATAATTTTTTTAAAAAAAAATATAGTTTTAAAACAAAATATTTTATTTATAATGTATAAACATAATTGTTTGTTCTTTGAAACTTCTGATTAAAAATAGATTCATGAAACTAGCTTGAGTGCAAAGCCTTCTTTAATCAGTTGTCAAAACCTGGATCAACGAGAAATTTCTGTCACTGATTGCTGCTCCATTTTCTCCTGCTGAGGCAAGTTCGTTCTCAATGATTTTTCTCTATATCTAAACCATCTGGTTTTTTGTTCCTTCTCTCCTGCTTCTGGCCCTCCCCTATCCTGGTAAGCAAACATGATTACTTTTCCCACTTCCTCCCTTTGGAGGGAATTTCGTTTAATTTTTGGCTACATTAAACATATGCCTTAGACTGGCACTCTAAATTAATCTAATCTATCATTTCCATTTCTCTTCAAATATGAACTTGTCTAGATAAAAACTAGGTAAGAAGCAATGATTCATTATTCTATGAGGATTCATATTGAGCCATTTTATGCTTTCCCACAGCTGTTCTATTTTTTGTGTGTTTGATACCTTTTTGATAACAAAAAGCAATTTATGACTTACTTCGAAATGACTGAAATAGCAATAATTATCACCTGGTTAATGTTATTGTAGGGATATTTTTCTCAAAAGATTTAATTAGTATTAAAAAGTTATTTATAATAAAAAGAAAATGAATAACAAAAAGTTAAAGGATTTGTTTTTCATTTTGTAGATACTAAAGAAAATAAATTTCCAAAAATACTTTTGGACAGTTTTTATGAACAATCTTTGATCTTTAAGTATTTTTTGAGCTTTTTACTATCTATCTACAAAGAAAAATACAAGATTATGATTAAAAAGAAAAGGCTCTGTACACAGTGCTTTTCTTAATATAATGTTTCTGCACTTTAAATTATCCTAAAAAGAGATAATCATTATTTTAAAGAGAAAAATCCAATTCTGACAATAAATTAGAAGAAATACAGAATTCAAATGCAAGTATACAGGAAAGATTAGATAATCAAGGTTCTACTGCACTATACTGTAGTTTGCTTATATAATTGTTTTAATGACAGACAATAGAATTTTTTGAAGAAATAATTTTACATCAGAGTTATAATGCATAATATATTTTTTTCAATTGTTCCCTAGAAGTAATAAATATGATTTAAGAAAAACCATAATGCAATATATTCCCACCAAATATCTCTCTACCTGGGTCTTATTTTTTCATACATAAATTGCTGACCTTTATCAGAGATAACACCATCTCTGACTGTAAGAGTTCTTTTTCGAATAAAATGAAATTGCTGCAAAACAAACTCGTAGAACTCATTTTCCATCTGCCAAATGCGGGATGCTTGTATTTTGGCAACCGTGTCTGGTGAAGGGTAAGTCTTGTTGAAAGTCTTACGTAAATGAGATTTTTTACCTGTAAAAAGTAAAATAGAAATAAGCAGGTTTAAAAAGTTAATGAAACATGAAGAATCAAACATTTATTTTGAAGATGGTCATTTAAGTTTATATACAGTCTTCAAAATAGTTTTTTTCTTCTTGAATTTTTACATTTATATAGAGGTACATAAAGTGAACACAGCACACTCACCTTATCAAAACCATAAACATAGATATAAAATGAATGAACAACACTAATTACAGTGAACTCCCAATAAACATAACACAAAAAGATCAACAAGAACTCAATTGATATAGACAGCCATTTACATTATAATAATCATAAAGAAAATTCATAGCAACATGCAATTAAAAATTATTAAGTGGTGATTATAATGTACATAGAACACAATTAAAAAACAATAAGAATATATATTTGTAAATTGGTGAAATTCTACCAGTTATACAGTTACTTTTATGAAGAAATTTTAAAATTTTGTGTAGAAAAAATTATAGAATTACAAAACATTAATGTAGATAAGATTTTTTTAATTTAAAAGAACATAAAAAACACTAACACTAATTTTTGAAGAGAGATGGAAATAACTTCTTCATATAAATTTTGATTCATCGATTAAAATTAAATATTTAAATTTCTATTTAAAATTTATTTTTTATTTATATTAAATTTTTTTCAATGTTATACATATATACACACACACAAACAGCTTTAAAAAATTTAATTACACACATCATTCTTAAAATTTATAATAAGAGGGACCTTTCCATTAAAATATTTTTTAAGATAGCACTAAAAAAAATTCATTAAAATGATATAAGTATTTAAAATTTTTTAAAAAAATAAATTCTTTAAACTTTATGAGTTAAATTTCAATTTTGTAAAATTAAATTTATACAAAATTTCAAATTGTTACACTCAAACAATTTAAAGAACTCTTAGCTGAACTTAAAACTTTCAAAAAGTTACTTCTGACTTACCTTCAACAAAAAGATTGGTGGCACCTCGAAAATAGCGTGGGAGAGCTGCTTCTAAAAGGGCAATGAAATCTTGCAATTCTTCAGTAACACCGACTAAAAGGAAATGTTCTGCAAGGTTTCGTTTTGCCTGAGCAAGAGCCCATTCACTTCCAGGAATCCTGTGAGTACACGAAAAGGAATAAAATAAATGAGAAATTTACATTATTTTACATTTATAATATTTAGAGAAATATAAAATGGCTCAAGTGTAGTAGGGAGAGGGGGAGGTTTTCGATTTGGCGATTTTTATATAGATATTATGGTGAGATAATGAATTCATTCTGGCTTCCGGACACCTATTGCTAAGTGAAGTAGCTTGGCAATCAATTGTGGTCGCCAAAAAAAAAAAAATTAACATCGCCAAGGCCCTTTATAGTACACTTTAACCATATAAAACAATAAGTAATGCCCAAGTAGGATATTTGGGACTTCTGATTGCCTGGGCAACTGAAAGCATCCTCTGAGTAAATTCTTTGAAAAGAAAATCTTTAATTATTTATGAATGATTAACTATATAAAGAATTCCATTTATAACTACTACTTAAGCAAATTTCAGCTTTAATGCTATATTGCATATAAAGTTTATTTAAATACAAGGGTGGTCTCATAAATACCTGGCCTGACCGAAAGATGATGCTAGTTGTTTGAAAAATATCACTATATTACAAATGTACGCAATCTATAAAGTATATGTTTCAAGTCTGAAGATACCACATTGTTTAGTATCTGTTTGGAAACCATTAATAGTGAATGCTTTCAGCGAATTTGTGGGAATGGAGAAAATTGGACATCGTTATGTGATACAATACTTTTATTTGAAAGGTCTCAGCGTAACCAATATAAAAGCTGATTTAGATTTTGTCTGTGCCTTTGTTTACAAAAGTACAATATTGAGTACCAGAGTTTAAATGAGGTCATACGAGCTGCACAGTATTTGACAAAATGAGGTGATGACTCCAGAAATGGTGAAAAAAATCCCCAAAGCGGTACTGGATGATCCTTGACTGAAAGTGTGTGAGCTAGTAGACATAGTAGGCATTTCAAAAAGTGCAATACATCACATATTATCTGAAAATTTAGACATGAGAAAGCTGTGTGTAAGATGGGTGCCGTGAAGTTTCACAGCAATAAAACAGAGTTTTTGTGCCATTTCATAACCATGGATGAAACAGGGGTCCATCATTTCACACCTGAAACAAAAGAACAATCAAAACAATGGACTGAAAAGGAAGAACTGGCTTCAAAGAAGGTGAAGACCGTTCCATCTGCAGGCAAGGTCATGGCTTCAATTTTTTGGGATGAGCATAAGATAACTTTCATTGAAAATCTTGCTAAAGGAAAATCTTTAAAAATTTGGGTGTGAATAATTTTAAATTACATGTATTACTAGCTGAAATGCCCATTCTTCGCACGGATTAAGTTTTAAAAACCAAAATTCATCTATTATAGCAATCAAAATATTTTTTTAGGGAGGGTAAAACCCTGTATTAAGAAGTATAACCAAAAATTAAAAATATTTTTTTCAAATGAATGTTCACATTATAAATAATTAAAAACAAATTGCAATTTGGCCTAAAAATAAATAATTTAACAAAAACAAATATTTCAATGTAAGAGAGAAAATTAGCATGCTAAAGAGAAAAAAAAATATGAATGAATGCAAATAAAAATAAAAATTATTAGAAATGTGATAGCAGTAGTAAGTTTCTGCTATGGGAACTATGGGTGAAATAACTTGCAATAGATAAACCGAAAGAAAAAATTAATGATGATAAAGTGATTCTCACCAAATGCTATCATAAATAAGAAACTTTCAACTGAAAAAAAATTAAATTAGTATTACATGAGGTATGGGTGGAATGCTATCTAACATCTCTGTAATACATTTAATATAGAGTATTAAATGTAATTAGTATGAACTAAAACCAAAAAATCTACCTAAAACAGATATAACAGGTCCCCATTGAAATAGCCCAGAACCAACAACAGTACTAAATGAAACAAATAATAAACCATGTTACAAAAAAAATTAACCATTACAAATGATACAGTTTTCTGGTTTGCAAGATTGTCAGAAGGCAAAGTTAAGTCATGATGAAAAATCTGTTCACGGGGTGCATCTCATCATAGTTTCAGCAAATAACCCCCTTTTTGTTAAAAAAAAATTTCTGATTTTTTTTCATTTAAAACAAAGATGAGTTCTTATCGGTCATAGGGACCATAAGGCAAAAAACAGTGACACTCAAAAAACATTGTACATTCAGGTTTCTCATAAATAGGAAGCATTATCTTCAATATATTACCAACATGTTAACAGCAATTAATTTGAATTTGGTGTCATTTTCTTTCTGTTATATTTTAAACAATATTTTTCTACAATGAAGAAAACATTGAATATGCCGGTGAAGGAAGAATAGCAATAATCTTTATTTTCAACGACAGAAAATGGCATGAGAATAAAAGCAGGCGAGAAGTGAAGGTGTAGTTTCATTGATTGTAAAAAAATACCCCTTTGATATTTGTATCATGAATAGGTAATCATGATCTAAGATTCTGTTTATAAATAACATCACAAATTATTGTTCCGCTTAAAAACTCAGTTTTGAACACACACACACAAAAAAAAAAAACACACACATTTCATAAAATCTTAAATATTTAAAATTGATAAAAGAAATAAAATAAATACATATCAAAGTACCTTTACCCATATAGTAATTATAATATTAATCCAAACCAAAAAGCTACTTTAAATAGATAAATTAATGCTTGATTTTGAAGAAACTACCATAAGTAGCTCAGAACAAAAGAAGCATGTAAAAAAATCTTATATGTAGATAGAAATTCTAATTTAAATCACAATATTAGCAATCAGTTAATCCTTATTAGTTAGAAATGAATGTCCTTTTCTTTAGTTACATTTTTCTACTTTTTTGTTACAATTGAAAAACATGGAATTTGCCAATAGAAGGAAAAGGGTACATATTGGAGTAACCGCAACAAAATTTGCACCACAATATCAAAATAACAGATTCTTATATGTTTTATATGAAGAAAAAGTCAAATTTAGGTGAAAAAAGTGCCGCTTTGACTCTAATACATAAGTATCAGGAAAAGCAGTACCCTTTTTCTTTTTCAATGGAAGGAAATGTTGGTGCTAACCTTTTATCGCACCAATGCCAACGTTCAAAATAACTTGCCAAGTTGGCAACACTGATTTCAAATGTGTTTTATGGACTCAATTGGCAACCATGTGCTTCATTTCATGTAATGTTGTAATAATAATAGGTTGTGACAATATATGTAAGAATTGAAATGTCATAGGAAGATTTTTTGGTACTTATGTATAATTGCAACAATTGCCAACTCTATTAATAACTCACGAAGTTGGCAACCACGATTTCCTATGTGTCGTCTTCCTATGTGTGCCATATGCTTTGTTTCATATAATGCTGCCAATAGGTTGTGATCATACTTATTATTTTAACCAAATCGTCATGCTATGCAGTTGGAAGTAGGCAAGAAGTACTGCTGAAATGTACTGATATAAGCTATTAGGATGGAAGTAGGCAAGACATACCGTTAAAGTGTACTAATATTCAGGCAATGTTTTAGTTCCAAGTTTTACTTACTTTGGGGCCAACTACCTTCTGTTGCCGTGATATCAACATCAGATGAATAGTAACGCAAATGCATCAGTAGATTGATAATCCCACCAATATTCAAGTTAGCGAGAATAAGGAAAAGCAACCACACAAGCCCAAGGCCCTTACAACTGTTTAGTACCAAAATACATACAAATGTTTTCTGCATTGTTGATTCTTTAAAAATAACAAAAATAATAAACAACATGAGGAAAGCAAACTTTTTTCAGATACAGCAAAAAGGTTTAGAGAGTGTAATCAGGCTTTATTGATAATCATAGTTCAGCTGGCATGAATCAGGAACATAAAATGAAATAAAGCATTTTATGGAAAGTAAATATCTTTGAAAGTGGCCAGAACAATAGAAATGGCCTTGCAAGCTGGGTAGTTGTTCCATTATTCAATCAACATACATTATTACAAACCACAAAAGTAAAAAAGAAATAATCATCAACAAAAATTACACAGATACATAAATTTAATGCAGTGGCTAGGCTTTAGTATCACCCACTCATGGCGGGATAAGTGTCCAATTCGACAATCCAACCAACCTTAGAACTAAATCATTACCTGAATAACAGAACACTTTAACGGTACACCATGTCTATTTTCAACCGTAAATAGCATGACCAGTTAGTTTGAAAAAGCTGTAAAAAATTAACAGTATACCATGTCCATTTTCAACCATAATAGCATGACCATTTTGTTTGAAAAAGCTGCACAAAAATAACATCCTTTATCTATTTTGAATTTTCGGAAAAGGATAAATACATTATAACACATCGAAAGTCAATTGTTGCCAAACAATAAAACAAAATTTAGAAAAAACATTTTTTTTATGACGATTTTTTCGAAAAACAAATAAAATTCCATCACAAAGAGTAAGAAAACAAATAAATACAACCATAAATAAATATATTTACTGTAAAATGTGCTACAATCCCGCAAAAAACTGCTCGAAACATTCATTTTTGCAAAGTTAATACTTGACATGTTTGATGATGTCATATCTACATTTAGCTGAAACATCACTTAAAAATTGAAATTTAAAAAATCTAAAGCATATTTAAAAAAAAAAACTCTTCAAGCATAAGGATCTGCAGCTTCTACGTACCAAGTTTCACACTCCTGGGTTGCTTAATTTGGTCGGAATAGCGTAAACACACAAACTCTTTCTTTTATATATTTAGTATAGATTATAACATTAGTTTACAACCTTACATATAGTAGAAACTTTAAATATAAAAATAAAAGTCTAATTTTGACGAAACTACAATACACAGCTCAGAACAAAAAGAAAATGTCAGAAAATCTCATACGTTAATAAAAATTCGTATTAGCCTTCGTGTTCTTACGTATTAGCAACACCGCAGCCAATCTGGCACTAAGCAAATCACACTATATCCCAACAAAATCTGACTGATTTTTTTTCACATAAAAACACAAACACAGAATCTTAGTTGTTTTGATATCAAGGAGCGATTAGCATGGCGCCAATTTGGCTGTGATGACACTTATATGCAAGTATCATAAATTCTAATTTAAATCACAATATTGGCAATCTAATTATCCCAATTAGTTTGAATGGAGTGTCATTTTCTCTATGGTACTTACATATTATCGTAACCTATTGGCGACATTATATGAAATGAAGCATATGGTTGCCAATTTGGTGAGTTATTAATTAAGTTGGCAATTTTTGCAATAATACACAAGTACCAAAAAAGGTTATTGCTTTTTACCTTTATCGGCTAATTCAATGTTTCATCGATGTTAGGTTTGAAGAGTGTAATCAAGCTTTTTTGATAATCATAGTACAGCTAAGATAAATCAGGAGCTTCTTCAGACTAAATAATCATTCTATACTGATGGAATGGGGTAATATGTACCATTAAAGTGTACTAATTACTAATATTCAGGCGATGTCATTTGGTTCTAAGTTTAACTTTGGAGCCGAAAACCTGTGTCATGATATGAATCTCAGATGGATTGTAATCAAGTTAAGTTTATCCACCGTATTAAATTCATGTATCTGTGTATAATTTTTTCTTATCACACACAACTTTTGTGATTTGTAATAATGCACGCTGACTGTGCAATGGAAAAAGTACCAATCTTGCAATGCCTAAGGTTATTAAAGCTACTATTTTTATTGTTGTGGCCACTTTTAAAGATATTTACTTCCCATAAAATGTTCTATTTCATTTTATGCTCCTGATTAATCTTAGCTGTACTATAAGCCTGATTACATCTTTAAATTTTTTTGCTGTATCTGAAAAATTTTTTGCCACCCCATGTTGTTTATTAATTTTGTTATTCTTAGAGCCAATAATGCAAAAACATTTGTTCATATTATGGTACAAAACAGTTGCAAGGACCTTGGGTTTGCACATTTGCTTCTCCTTATTCTTGCTTACCTGAATGTTGGTGGTATTATCAGTCTATGGTTGTGCTTGGGTTACAAAAAATTTTCAGATACAGCAAAAAGGATTGAAGAGTGTAATCAAGCTTTTTTGATAATCATAGTACAGCTAAGATAAATCAGGAGCATAAAATGAAATAGAACATTTTATGGAAAGTAAATATTTTTAAAAGTGGTTACAACAATAAAAATAGTAGCTTTAGGCCTTGCAAGATGGGTAGTTGTTCCATTATGCAATCAACATGCATTATTACAAACCACAAAAGGAAATAAGAAATAATTTGAACAAAAATTATTCACAGTTACACAAATTCAATACGGTGGATAAACTTAACTTGATTACAATCCATCTGAGATTCATATCATAGCACAGGTTTTTAGCGCCAAAGTTAAACCTAGAACCAAATGACATCGCACTGAATATTAGTAATTGGTAAACTTTAATGATACATATTACCCCATTCCATCAGTATGGAATGATTATTTAGTCTGAAAAAGTTGTATAAAAACCCCCTTTTTTTAAAGAAATGAAAAAGACATAATACGTCGGAAATCAAATATGAAAATATCTACTGTTATCAAATTAGTGTTGCCAATCGGAAAAATAAAATTTAGAAAAAAAATTTTGTACGACTATTTTTTCGAAAAACAAATGTAATTCCTCCACAAAGAGTTTAAAAAATGAATAAATACGACTAAAATAAATATATTTACAGTAAATAAATGCTAAAATCCCCTCCAAAACTGCTCAAAATATTAATTTTCGCAAAGTTAAGACTTGACATGGCTGATGACGTCATATCTCCATTTAGCTGAAAATGGCATAAAAATTAAATTTTAAAAAAATCTAAAGCAAATTTCGAAAAAAAACTCTTTGAGGTTAATAGCATAACGACCTATAGCTTCTACATGCAAGTTTCACACTCTTGGGTTGCTTAATTTGGTCGGAATAGGTGAAACACACCACAAACTCTTTCTTTTATATATTAGTATAGATGACAACTTGGTTATCAATGCAAATGTTTATGAACAAAACTCATAAAACAGATAAAACAGAAGAAATTTTGAGAGGTTAGTTTAAACAGCTGGCATAATGTTCAGAATTTAATATTTATTAAAAAATGGCTTTTCATCTAAAATTACATTTTTATTTTTGTAACACTTTTTAAAATGTTGCAGTTACAAAATTCGCCCCCTCCCCCTAAATTGTAATAACTATTTTTTTCCAATATTAATTAGAAGTCAAGAATAAGAGTGACATAAAAAAAATTGAGCAACAATATTTTATCAACTTAAAGTAAAGACATTTTTAGAGCATTTCCATGAACAAAATAAATATTAAATGCACCCATGTTTTATTTCAAAGGTTGTGTGGTTTGAAAGGTGGTCAAAATGTCTCACAAAACTGAGTATTAATTTTTATCCGACAATCCAGAGACAAATAGCACATATTTTTATAAAAAGATACTGAATACAAATAATATCACAAAAATCATTTCCTATTTTAGTAGTGAATAAGACATAATGTTTTTGAATATTGGATTACAATGAGTTGTCGTCTAACATTTCTGATGAAATATATCCTTTAAAAAATTATTTATAGTGCAATAAAGACATGTTGGCTTCCAAGTCTCAACAAATAACATGACACATAGTTTAATTAAGACACATCAAACAGCATAATTGCTTACCCTCAAAATATCAAAGGGGATTCTTTATTCAAATAACACTCAACACATTGAGATGATATAACAATTATATATATATTAATGGGGCTGGGGTTTGTTGTTTTCCCCTTGGAGCTGGTATCTCTTTTTAGTGCAGCACCATATATAGGCGGAAAATCAATTGCTGCAAGTAATTTTGATGCCCAATTTCCTCCTTAGAGGGAGGCACCTGAGTTCTAACAATGCAAAACCATACGTATGAGTTAAATTTTGATGAGAGCACCCAAGTCAAAGAGGGACTCAAAGAATCTTTTGCATGCTGCATAATCATTTGACATGGAGGTCGTCTATTTTCTGCATCATGAAAATCCACCAACTTGGCTGGGGTCGAACCCGCAACCTCAGGCAAACAAGGCCAGCGACAAACCAAGTACAACATTCAGCCTCCCCACACACAATTGTGGAAAAAATTAATCATGTCTATTACTCATTTTAAAAACATAAGATAAAATATTTGTTTTCACAAATGAAGTATGAAAATACATCTTATTAAATTCACTGCATTTACTTTACTGCAGAAATATCTTCAGCATGTTTTCAACAATTTCTATAGATTTAAAATGTCTTTAAAGCTTACCAGCATTCAGCATAATGGCCACAAAAGAAAGGAACTTGAAGCCACATGTTTTTCTGGATCACAATCTTTTTCCCGTCGCATCACACAATCATCAAATGACTACAAAAATTTGAAAATAAATTAATGCGAATGTTATATATACAGATACAATGACTAAAAATACTTATAAATAAGAACAAAAATCCAAAATAAAGAGAAAAGTAATGTTAGAGAAGTATGATGAAATACCAAAGCAGATTATATTCAGTTTATTAATAGTGGTTCCATTTGACAAATACAATATGAATAAAACATTAAAAACATTTGATTTTTGAAAAACTAAACTAAAAAATATCAATATTCATAAACATAATAAAATATTAGCCCATTATTTTGAAATCAGGCAAAAATTTCAGCAAGAAAATATTACATAGGTCCTTAAGTAATTTGCATGAATCTAGTCTTCATATGTATAAAACTGCAATTTATTATGATTATTCCAATATGAATGCTGTAAAACCAAGCATATGATCCTCACATATAACTATCTTGTGATTATACATCTTTCTTTCAGTGACAATAATAATGCTAAAATGCAAATTGTAGCAAGTGTGTATAGTCATTAAAAATTTAAGAGTAAAAAACAATAATAATTAAAGTATATAATAAGCTTCATTATTTATACAAAAATATAATTTGTACAGAAATTAAAGATTCATATTTTTAGTATTAAATAAAGAATAACTTTTAAAAACAAATGGAGTTTTTTTTTTAAAGGCTGTCTTCGGCTAATGTTAAAGAATAGGACCCAAATTCAGAATATTTTTTTATATAAAATTATTCAAACATTAATATTATATTCTGGCTTCACTATCCATAAAGAATCACTTATTTTTTCATATTACTCATTTTTATCCTAGTTGACACATTTTTTCTTTTATAAAATGTGTTTTGCATATTTTCTTCTATACCATATGTTAAATGAGCTATCCCTTTACATTTTAAATGAAAAAACTATTATTTATGAAATATTTTAAAAACATTATATTATAAATAAATACATGAGTTACAATGTCAAAATTTTTTATAAAAATTGAGGCATTTTTTCTGTTTATAAATGTGGCTCTGCGTTAAGTTCACACTCTTGTACATAAATGAAAGGGGGGGGGGGCAAAAAACAGCCTTAAATGAAATTATTTACTGACAATGCGTTTTTGTTGATTATATGTAATAATGAAATACATTGTACAATTACTTCAAATGCATGTGTTTGAAAAACACATAACAAAGCTATATTAACTTATTTTATATTACATAATAATAACAATTATAATATGTGAAATATAGTTAAATATACATATTTTTTACATATATTTTGCATTTAAATATATAACCATCAATTACATTTAGCTTTTAAGAAATCATTTACTTATAATATTTATTATAGCCAATATTTAAAAATATTACTTAAGACATACTATTAAAGAAAAAGAAAGGTTGAACTAAATAGTGATTGAAGCAGATATTCAATTTATTTAAGCAATATTAAAAGAACTTATTATCATTATATAAAAATGTATATATGCACATAGATAAAGATAACATATAAATATGATGACCATTCTTTGAAAGCTCTTATTAGTAAAAAAGGAACTTGGAGCTTTATTTACCATTTTGTTACCCTGGCGCCTTCTCACAATATGGTCGGAAATCATCACCATATCGAAGGAAATAATAATAAGACACCAATCGATCTAATGGCTTTCGAACAATGTTGATAAAAATTGGCTTTTTTGACATACCAAACTGTGAAAAAGAATGTTTATAAACATTTTAAAACATTCTATATAAATAACTTAAATACTGTTAAATGAAAAATTTTCTTAAAAAAGTTTTGGAAGCAAAAGGCTGTGTCAAGTAATTAAAAATTAAATGCAAAACAGCTATTTATTACTGTCCTCCATACTCAAAACTATACACAGCTCAGTGTTAATTTCTTTGAATAAATGATATTCTAGTTTTTCCTTTCCTATAGGAATTTCCATTATTACTTGATAAAGAAGACTAATCAGAAATAAAAAAGTAATCTTTCTTAAATAACATTATCCAATTAAATTTATTATTTTCCTAGTTTAACTATAACATTTTCATGCATAAAGGGTTTTTTTTAGAAAAAGTTACAGTAATAATTACCTAGAAAAATCTAAAAATGCTATGTGGCCATGGTATAAAGCTGGCTTTTTGGCACTCCATAAAGAT